>CAEGAF010036891.1:0-12328 GCA_903067075.1 Micropoecilia bifurca | reverse complement strand
CCCCCCGCCCCGCGCGGCCGCGGGGCGCGCGCCCCCCCCGCACAGAGAGCCCGGAGACAATCCAATCGCAGATGTGTCAATTGACGCGGAGACGAAAAAATCCGAAATCGAGACGCGGATCACCGGACTGACGCCTTTTCCTGACGTGAAACCTCTTCCATCTTCATAACAAACAGCGCGCTGTGCGTATTTCTACTGACGCCGAGGCGCGGCGGAGGCTGGCCGCTGCGCGCAGCCCATGATGCCGCTTCAGGGCGACGGTGCGCAAACAGATCCGCGGCGAGGCTCCGACAACTCCGAGGGAACAGGAGCCATGCTTCCAGCTCGGTTCAGACGGTTCAGAGAGGAAGAGGAGGAGGAGGAAGATGAGAGGGGTAAATAAAAACGTCAAAACAAAAATGCGCAGACATCAGCGCGCTGCGTTGGCTGAGGCGCTGGGCATCCTCACCGTGCATTTGCATTTATATTAATATTCATGCAGCGGGGCTGCTTCCTCAGAGCAGACGACTGCTTGTGTTTTCGGAAGGAGGGGAAAAAAGCGTGAGAGGCGGCGCTGGGTCCAGCTGTAGGGAGACGCTGCTGGGTTTCCACTATAGCGGCGGATTCATCCGACGTGTGTTTCTGCACTTATGTTAAACTCTGTGGGCTGCTTCGTGTAAAAACACAAATAGAATAAAGCAATGTTGTTACAAATGTCACGTGGTATGAAAATAATGGTCAAACATACAGCTGTGGGGGGAAAAAGTAAGAGGTCACTTAAAATGATCAGTTTCTCTGATTTTATGTGTGAGTAAAAGCAACATTGTTCTTTTACTCTGTGAACTACTGACAGCATGTTTCTAAAATTCCAAGCAAAAATTTAGCATTTAATAGAGAAACGGTCAAAATAATAAAAAAAAAATATGCAAAGCTTTCAGACCTCAAATAATGCAAAGAAAACAAGTTCATATTCATTTAGACACAACAACACTAATGCTTTAACTCAGGAAGAGTTCAGAAATCAACATCTGGTGGAATAACCAGGAGGTTTTCAATGGTATTCAGTGGAGTGGACACTTCATTTTTTCAGAGCTGAAATCTTGCCATAAAAGCAAGAAGGTGCTACAAGGTGGACTTAAAGCCTTATTTCAATGTAAACCAGAAATTAAGATTTGAATGAAAACGTACATTCAGAGAATATCGTCGAGTAAGTCGATTTGAGAGGCATGCATATGTGTTTAGACCCCTTTACGCTGATATTTTTAAATACAATTCAGCGCAAGTAATAGATGAAGACAGCAAAAATAACATCCTAATCATCCTAATACATCTCAGAGTTCTTCTCAATCTATAACCTGGAAATGGAAAAGTTATGGCACAAGTACAAACCTACCAAGACCTGACAGTCTGTGGTCTTCATGGTAACTCACAACTAACTATACGTCGCTTTAAACTTCACGAATGCGGAAGAGGTTCAAAAACAAGCCCACTGTTGAAAGAAAGCCAAAGAAAGTCCCGCTTGCAGTTCACCACTTGTGCGAGGCGGTGCAGAAAAGAGCTGTGATCAGACAAGACCACAATTAAAAGTTTTGGCTTTAACAATAAAATTGCACATGACCCAGGCATCCGTCTATATTGACTTATGAAGTAAGATTGAACTTTGTGGTTGTAACATGATAAAATGTCAGACTGGATGTAGATGAGCTTTTCCTGAAACACGAACCAATCAATGAGCTAAATCGACCCCTCAGTTGTCAGTCAGACGTTTCCAGGCTGTCATCACTATTGATGATTTATTTCAACTGTCTTTGAAATCGATCCTATATTTTTTAAAATAAAAAAAAAAAAATACAGGCTCAAAATTATACATACACCCCAACTAATTGACCCTTAGCAAGCTGAGCTGCACCAGCCGTCAACAAGCCTCAGGCTTACTTCTGGCTGTTTTACAGGTAGGAGATGCTGATGGTTGAAACTCGAACACAACAGGATGTTAAATCATTGCAAATAACGACGACTTCCTGACTGGCCTCACCAAAGACCTGCCCCAATTTCACTGAAAATGTGTGGAATATAGTCAACAGTTAGATCTAGCCAACAGATATCATTTCTGCTATTTCCTGTATGACCAATGACGGGATATTTAGCCAGAACACAACGTGTGTATGGATGGAGGTAAATTGGATGGAGGTGCACTTTTGAGCAAGTGAACTGCCAGAAGGAGATTACGCATAAAATCTGTGCTTGGACCCCACCTGGTGAGAGCAGTCACTCAGAAATAAAAGGACATCTGTTTACGCCTTTACAGCAGCCTGTTTAATATTGTCCAGCATGATGCATAAGAATATGATTTAGACTGAATTGTAAAACATTTCTATGAATTCACACCAACTTTCTACTCTTAAGAAGTCGTCTTAAGGTGGAGTTTACAGCGTTGGTGTCACTGAGAAACTGTCAAATATCAGGGATAGTTCACAAGACAAACTCATAATCACAGCCTTTTCCAGTTGAACACAAAAAGTTAAATAAAAATGTTTTGCACACATTGAAAGGTAAAATGAGGTACAACAGTAAAGAAAACCCCAGTGGAGGAACTAAAGGAATTTTGTGCAAAAATATTCACAGCCTTCAAATATTCAGAGCCTTCAAATAATCACGGCCTTCTTTAGAGGAGAACAAAGTGATGTTAAGATATTCAGCGGCAGAGCAGAAGAACATTTCGACTTTACTTAGAGTGCAATGAAAAACAAAGTCACCCAAAGAGAGCAACTCAAGGAAAATATATTTTTTAAAGTTGGAGAATGAGGGAGTGTTTGGATTTCTGCAGATCATACTAAGTAGAAAGGATAACAGGAAGTGCATATTCATGAAACTTAACATGAAGAACAAATATCAGGAAATGTGAACAAGGAGCACATTTGCATACGCTTGCAATTTTCTACACTCATGTGTTATTCTGAAGAATAAATCTCATTGGAACATTATTAGTCTGTTTATAATGCTGGCGTAGTTTGTTTTCCTGCTGTTGGCTTCCATTCAGTTTTAAATCTCTTTCAGTAGGTGGAAAACTTTCACTTCCTGTAATTCCTGACAATTTGTGAACACACCAGCTCGATGGTCTGAGTTTCATTATATATACGTTAGAAAAAAATCAGGAAGGAGCAACCAGAAACACAAGAAAGACACACTGGGCAAGCCTTACTTGTAACATGTTAGTAAAGACTAATGCTAAAAGAAGAGCAGGCTTAATTATAGAGCATGTCGACAGTGACAGGGATTTATTCTGATTGAATAGGTTTCCATGCAATGTTTCTGATCGCCTGTTTGGTCTCTCTGGTGCTCAAACACAGTAAAGTACCACTAATCTAATCATAAAATCAGCGCATGCCTCTGATGATGCTCTGAGGATCCAAAATGCAAAGTACCCAACTATAAATCCCCGCAATGTCTCTATCTGAGCAACAGCATTCATGTCAAAGTGTCGGGGGGAGTGGATTTGTTATCAGCAGCCTCACAAGTAGGTGATCTGGTCAAAGTGCACCGTGGTGAACTGTGGTTGGAAGCAGGCGCACACTCATCCATTTAAATTACCCTCGGAATAAACTCCAGTAAGGTAAAGTACTGGCTTTTATGCTATAAGCAGAATGCTCATAAAAGGTATTTTACGTTGCCACGCTGGCACATAGCCAGGGCTCCTCTGTGGTCGGACCGGCCCGACTCGTAAAAGCTTTATTTGTGAGCAAATGAATAATCGTGCGCGAGTTTGCCTGTTAGCTCATTCATGAGCGAGTCATTTGACCAGGCTGCTGAATGCCATACCCATTCAGGAGTTTATTTTGCCCCTCAAGGAGGGCCGGGCTAAACAAGTTGTGCTGCTGTCTACCAAAAGAAAAAAAAGAAAATCATTTTTCGATCATAAAGAGATCTGTTATAGTTTCTATTATCTTGAATTAATTCCTGCAAGCATAAATATGGTGTGCCAAGACCCATAAACCGTATTGAATTCATGCCAAGTTTAAAATGCTATTGATTCATGAAAATTATTGCTCTGACCTTCTAGGTCGCAAGAATGGTGAAAGAAAAAACCCAGCTGAAGGAGTTTTTAGAGGCTGTAAGCGTTCTGCAGTGGGTGCTAAGCTTTCTGTTCTTAGGTAAGGCCCTCTTAATCAATCTCTTTTCTTTTTTTTTAACTCTTTGTTGCATCTAGCAGCAGCAGCAGCAGCAGCAGCAGCAGCACTGTGCTACAGACTTTTTATGAAGACATTCACAGAAAATGCCCAACAAGTGGAGCTAACACGGCTGGATTGTTGTACTTCTGCAGGACTGGCTTGCATTGTCTTGATGGTGTATCTTATGTTTACGTCTCTGTGGCCGCTGCCCACTCTTTACTTCATATGGATGGTGAATGACTGGCAAACTCCAGAAAGAGGTAAAAATCATAAGACACTGCGGGATTTATAATTTTTTTGTAAAAGTCTTCCGTTTTCTTACCTGTGGTCAAAACTAACTTTTTGCCTGATTATTGTTAATAAAAGCCGCCAGGGGTGTGAAAATAGATTAAGATACAACAGCAAAGATCTGAAAACATGGCTGTCCACCTAAACTGACAGACCAGATTTTTATTTTATTTTTTTTACATTTTCACCTGTATGCTCACTTTAAATCACTTAAATTACTCTGACATATCTATTGTCATAACTCCTACACTTCTAATGTCTCAATAACGTTGGTCCTGCCTCTAACAACTTTCCATATGTCCACCAGGGGGCAGAAGAACAGCATTTGTGAGGAAGTGGAAGGTTTGGTTGCAGTTCAGAGAGTATTTTCCAGTGAAGGTGAGTTTAATTCAGCACTGCCACGTTTAATATGTTCAGCTTAAGATCTAGCTAGCTTTTCCCAAACGAATATGTTTGGTTGACGTTTGTCTGCATTCAAAATGTGTAAGATATTTTAAACAGAGTCGAGACTCCAAAGCTTTACTCTATAAGCACAAAGTGTTCAGTTTTTGAATGAGTTTCAACATGACAGGAAACGGAAATCTCTAAGGGATTTCTATATTTTTTCAAAGAATTATAAAAATCTCAGAAATTTTTTATTTCTACTGATTTATGATAAATTAAATGAAGCAGAGCTCATTTCAAAAATGTTCTCTTTAAATAAAGTATTTAGAAGAAAATACCTTCAGATCACATGGGCCAAAAATGAAAGAATCACTTGTTTGTTTTTTTACTTGGAAAAAAAAATCCATCCCAGATTTTCATAATGTTGGTTTGCACATATTTAACAAATTGCCAGAACAGAGAAGTTCCCTCAAAAATCCCCTTTATGAGATGAGAAATCTGCACATATTAATTATAACAAAGCTCCAGCCTTGTGATTATCTGCTTCTCCATCGCAGCAGATATGATGATACATTTATCAGATAAAAGTCCCTATAATGAGCATTCATCCCAGTGGCCATTAATCATAATACCTTCATTAACTCTCACTGTGAAATCTCTCCACTTGGCTTGAATCATTTCCCCTAATCTCCATGCAGTCAGACATACAACTCAAGTGAGTTTGGTCTTGCGGAGAAACGGCGGAAAAAACATTTTCGTTTTTTTTTTTTTGTTTGTTTGTTTGTTTTTCAGCTGGTAAAGACAGCAGACCTGAGTCCAAATAAAAACTACATCCTCGGCAGCCATCCGCACGGCATCATGTCCGCCGGAGCCTTCGCCTGCTTCAGCACCGAGAGCTGCGGCTTCGCCGAGACTTTTCCCGGAGTGAAGAGCACGCTGGCAGTACTGGCAGGCCTGTTCAAGATACCACTCTTCAGAGAATACCTGATGAGCGCAGGTATCTACATCTATTACACAGCAACCAGCAGCATGAAGTAATGCATGGAGATGGCAGCGTCATGCTGTGGGATTTTTTTTCTTTCCCAGGATGGAGTTTGATGATTAAATTTTACTCGATCAGGGAACTTTATTCACCTTTTCACCTCCTTCTCCGTCAGCCAGTTACAAAGGAGTGTCTTGGATCCAAGCATGTTCATGCATAAAGTGGCCCAGTCAAAGTCAATTGGAAATCTGTAGCGACACTTTCAAATCGATGTTCAAATTGTTGCTTGAACATCAATAATGCTTGGCACAAAGAAACATTCTCCAGATTTACAGCTAAAGAGAATTGCAGCAGTCGTTGTAAGTGTGGTGTCTCATTACAAATGCACACCACACTTTTCAGATTTTCCATTTTCCTTCTCTTCACAATTATAGGCCAACTTGTTTTTCTGTCGCAAAAAATATCAATAAAATTCTTATTTTTAATCTTAGGGTACAAAATGTCCAAGGAGGCAAGATACTCTTGCGAGAACCCGGTAGATTTTTGAGTCACTGTGGGAAAAGAAAATATGCTGCTCAACTTTACCTTGAATCGTTAGATGACCTGCTGACGGCCTCGCTTTGTTTGTGCATGAAGGCCTGTGTCCAGTCAGCAAGCCAAGCCTTGTCCACCTCCTCTCCAAAAGTGGGAAAGGAAACGCAGTGGTGATTGTGGTTGGAGGAGCTGCAGAGTCTTTAGCATCTTCTCCTGGGATCAACAGAGTGGTCATGAAGCAGAGGAAAGGGTTTGTGAGGACGGCTCTTGAGCATGGGTGAGAACACACACAGGAGGAAAAAAAAAACTGTGAAAACACAACTTCTCTAGTGGGAAAAACCATCTGTAATATGTGCTGTTTCTCCACAGAGCAGATCTGGTTCCCGTTTACTCGTTTGGGGAGAACGAACTCTTTCAGCAGGTGATTTTCTCAGACGGCAGTCTGGGCCGCCGGCTGCAGGACTTGTTTAAAAGCGTCATGGGTTTTGCTCCGTGTCTATTCGTCGGCGAGCGCTTTGTTCTGCTGCCCTTCAGGAAACCGGTCACTACTGTCGGTGAGTGTTTCACCCGTCTCCAAACTAACAAGCACCGATGCCAACACAGTCTGAGCCCTTTTTGTTCCGTTTCTGTTCAGTTGGGAGTCCGATCCCGGTGCCAAAGTGCATCACACCGACCGTGGAGCAGGTTGATCACTATCACACGCTCTACATGGAGGCCTTGGTCAAGTTATTTCATGAACACAAAGTCAACTGTGGAGTTTCTGAGAGCCACAAGCTTGAAATCATTTAGACTTTCTGCGCCAAAGCATCTTTGTTTGCACTGCTTTTCTTAGGAAGGAGCGTGGAGATCAGATCTGGACTGAGACCACAAATACTTCAGAGGATAATTACAAGGAAATGAGAGAAAAGGAGCTCTTAAGAGTAACAGTGGGGTGGTGTAATCAGCTTTATTTTTTTTTCCCCAAGTGTTGATGCACAACTAGAAGATGCACACTTGGAAAGAGAACCGGGTAAAATTTATTTGACATTATGCTCGTGATTACAATATTTTGTTCTTATTAAACACTGGCCTCTATGCGCTGCTCTGATGCTGCTGTTCCAAATAATAAAACATACACATTAAAACTAGTTTTGGTTTTAATGTGGGGAAATAATTCAGCTTTTATTCATGTAATGTGATGTAAACAATTGCCTTACATTACACATAAATCTACCTCAAAGGCAACGAGGACGGTTTTGGGACTCAGAAATCATGAAAAATCATCTCTTGTATTTGATCTGAATAAATCATAACTTTTTAAATGAATAAAGTGCGAGGATAATATGTGGCTGTGCTACTTTTTTAAAAAGATTGAAAACCACTGAGATCTACCGAAATGTCGCATAGGGCACGACATTTACAACATGATTTGACATTTGTGCTTCTTATATTTACTCCTGACCTACATAGCTGGAATAAAAATAGCCAAAAAAATTGCCACGAGGTTCAAATTTTCTTTTAAATTCAGTGGTGTGTGCCTTATTTTACAATTTTATTATTTGCAGATAAAAGCAAATTTAAGCTCAAAAATTGAAAAAGTGATTTTTATCTAATAATTACACTGAATCAAAATGTAAACAGTAGTGGCACCGAGCTGTGTTGATGCTTCTATGCATCAAAATTCAGGCAATCAAGATTAAAAATGTTTTTTTTGGAAAATCAAAAAAATAATTAGTATTTTCGATTAACACAAATACAAAATAATTTGTATTATTCACTTGTTTCACTATGACAAGTGAAAATGTTACAGTGAAAATTATTGTTACAGTAAAAATTTGTATTTTTCATAACTGAACTGAAGTTTGTCCATTTCTGATGTCTCATTAGATGTAATAATTTACTTACAACACGTATAAATGTTGTTCGAACACAATTTTATTGATGATCAGTTTACAGGAGTTTCATAGAGTTGCACAATGATCAGAAAATGAAATATTTAAGAAAGCAATTCCTACAAAAAAAAAACAAAAAAAAAAACAGGCAGAACAGAACTAGGACAACTAGTTAAGAGCTAGGACAAAAAAACAACCAAAAAAAAGTTTAACCTTCTAAAAGAAGTCAATATCATCTGGTGCGTCGAGGTCACGATACTCAATTATATTTCGTGGATCTCCCCGGGACATTCTGTGAAAAAAAAAAAATCACATGATGTTAAATCAAAAGTTTGGAAATCCCTCAGTTTTCTGAAAACAAAACACACATCAGCTCTGCCGCGGTCTTACCTGATGTTTCGCGGCTTCCCCAGGTAGCCACCTTGTCCTCCACGGAAGTTGTCGTAGTTTCCTCTGCCTCCTCCAAACTGATTAGGAGGGTAAGGGGGAGCACCTGTCCACAACAAGAAATTTAAAGAGTAATCATAACTTTACCCTGACGGATCGTTCCCAGTGCCTGAAGACGTAACGACGTACCGCCGTAGCCCATCAGAGGTGGACGAGGCTGACCAAAGCCCATTGGACCCTGAGGGCCTTGAGGAGGAAATGGCAGCGTGGGAGAAAGCAACCCTGTTCACCAAAACCAGAACGAAATTAGAACCTCAGCTCAGTTTTCATATTTAGACCGAAATGGACCAATGTTCTAACTGTAGCTAGATGTATGCAGACCTTGGCCAGGGACAGGAAGAGGTGGAAGTTTTATCTCTGGCAGCGACGGTCTTTTAGCATCCATGAGGAAATTGTTGAAAAACACGACCTCCTTTTTAACTTCTTCAATTTTCTCCCCGTGTTTGTTCAGGATGTGCTTCCGTACAAACTCCGGACCCTGAGGCACAGTTTGCAATAAACAGGCGTCGTAAACCAATGTGGTTACACTAATTGGCTAACAGGCGTGGGAAAAAAAACAAAAAACAAATTGCAACATTTAAGCCGTTTACTAAAACTTCCAAGCGGTCA
Source organism: Micropoecilia bifurca (assembly GCA_903067075.1). Classification (NCBI taxonomy): domain Eukaryota; kingdom Metazoa; phylum Chordata; class Actinopteri; order Cyprinodontiformes; family Poeciliidae; genus Micropoecilia; species Micropoecilia bifurca. Next base: position 3,065 of record CAEGAF010036891.1, on the reverse strand, counting down.
CCTTGAATTTCTTGCCGCTAAGAGGGCAGAGCCATTTGTCCTTTCCCAGCTCTTGAGTGTTTGCAGATATAAATTTCTCCACCTCTTCGTCGGGATCCTTGCGGCCCATTTTCCCTGCCTCTTCCTCAGAGAGGATTTCCTTTAAACTAAATAAAGGCATCAACTTTTCCTCCGTCACTTTTTCCCACTGTTGCACTGTTTAAGGAAATAACCAGACAAAGCAGTAATGTGAGGTTAGTAAGAGCAATTTGAATTGTTTTGCGCTGAAAACGTTCATTGTGGCTTTTAAAGCTCTTCATTGAGGAATGTGGAGACATCTAGTGGTTAAACAGCACATCAGTTATGAAAAGTTGTTCCAGAGCATTTATTTCAATTCATTTCTGTTTATTTAGCGCCGATTCACAACAGATGTCATCTCAAGGCTTTTTAGAAAAGAATCCTTTCAGTTCAATCATACATGCATTCCAATTGATCCTGGTTTTCATTGATTTAAAAATTTCACACCGTTCAAGAATCAAAATGTATCGATGTCTTGGTTAATTTTCAGCCCATTTATATGTATCAATACAAAGATTCACAAACTCCTAATGTTTTACAGTTAGCAGGGTTGAAAATGTAAAAGTACATCTGAAAATATGGAATGAGTTTATGAGGTCAGAGTTCATAAGTTTCTTACTTCTTCCTGTTCAAGTATGTTAAGATTATTCTGGTACAAAAATATCTGTTTTTCATTCCTGGTTCATGTGTGATTTTATACTTCTTTCATGTTCGAAATAAATAAAAAAGGTAATATTTTGAGGTGTAATCTTTCAGGAACAAATATTTTTGAGAAAATATAATTATACCTCACTGTTTTCTTTATGTGTTCAGAACTGGAAAACTGTGAAATTCCAAATAGGCAATAATCAATAATCAAAGATGAACTCAAATAAACTTGATAATTTCCACCCTGATGATTAATGCTTCTTGAACGTTAGAAATTTTTTTGATTAGTTTCAGTTTTGTTTTAGTTTAGATATTTATTTATCTTCCAGTTCCACGGAAAATGTTTTTTATTTTACACAAGTAACATTTATTGGTCTTTGGGAGGAAGAATCTGCATCATCAATGCACCATTATCAATATTTTACTTGAAAATTGTCTCAAAACAACAATATTGCCATTTATCACAATCACTGGAGGAATTTATCTCACAGTTTCACAAAAAACATGTCTCCATGCTGCTGCTCTCATTTGAGCAGCAGCATGGAGACACACTGACCTTCTCCGTGCGTTATGCGGTTAGGAGGAACTGGGCCGCGAACATGGACCATCCCACAGCGATTAGGCATTTCATCCTCGCTGGGGTATTCGCAGGTGTTGTAATAGTCAACTGAGTGCACAATCCGCAGATATAAGAGCAACCGGTCCAAAACCTACGGGAAAAAAACAATGTAATCCATGTAAAGCTTTAAGTTACTAACTTAGACTGTTTGAGCTAGGAATGCTCAATAAACATCAGTTTAGATCATTTTTTACCACAAAATGTGCAAAAAAACAAAAAAACAAACCTTGGCTAGTTTATCATCCTTCTCCACAGTTATCTCAGTAGGATTTCCCTCCTTGACGCCCTCGTCTGGATCCATCCCACTGCCAGACCCCAGGAGCTCCTCTTCCTCAGCGCTCACCTCCTCAATCAGGTAATCAGTGATATTCTTCAAGATGGGGTTCTGAGCCTGCAACTTCAAGTTTAAAATAGAAAAGAAAAAAAATCCAAATAGCTCATCAGAGGGGAAGATCATGCATTAAACTTCGCTCGCGTATGTAAAGAAATTTGAATGTTTGTGACAGGAACCTCGGTGCTTTGAGTGCCCTGAGTTTTGCTGCTCCACAGATCGCCCTTTTCGTCCAGAGCGTGGATGAGCTTGGCAGCCAGCTTGATGTCGTTGCGCAGCACCTGCTTGTGCTGAGTGATGCCGTTCACGTTGCGGACCCTCCGAGCCAGATCCCTGTTCACGCCTGGTGCCAGTTCGCAGTCTCTGAGCTTTTAAGACAGAAGAGTGGACCAAACTTTAGAGAAGCAGTGAAGGCTTTTTGGGTAAAGGAGTAAAAACTGTTGACACTGACGTACATATTGCTTGAAAATATAAAAACAACAAATCAGTCATTTTATACAGTCATTTTTGCAACACAAAAGGATTTGAATGACTTAAGGCAACACATACACGTATATTCTGGAGGTTCCAACAGATTTCCTTGATGTTGACGCTGCGATCAAAGGTCACCCAGCAACGCCGGAAAAACCTGAAAAACACAGATTTGCTTTAAACATTGAGCATAACTGTGTCCATTTTCTCTCCTCGTAAGTGCCAGGCAACAGGAAGTTTTTCCAGATGTGTTATACTGAGATTTTATATGGCAGATCAACACAAAGGAGTGAATAATTACAAAGTGAAAACGTGAAACACCTACAGGGGAATTTCAACTTATTTTTCTCTGCAAAACAGCCCAAAATGAGACTTGATGAAGAGCATCTGTGAACATCTTATCAAGTCACACAACTGATTTGGTCCTTTCTCTGATATTTGCTTTGACTGGACCATTCTAACTCATGAATTTGAGGTAAACTATTCCATTTTATACAGCTGGATGTTTATGGTCGTTGTCCTGCCTCCGGTTCTCTCCTCTGGATTTATACAGTGATAAATTACACAAAGAAGGACTCCATTCAGTATTTGACTTCTGTTCATATAGAGGTATCCAAGGAAATGCACACCACACTTTTCAGATTTTGATTCATCATAAAAAAAATATCCTACATCATTTTCCAACCACATTAAAAGTAAGTCCTATCAATCTCAACTGAAGTCTGGGAACAGATTAATAAATTACACTGGATGATTTCAAGCTCCAATACATGGCGGCTGTTCAGTTGGAAAAACTCTGTTCGATATTTTGTAACTCCAGTTCAGAAAAAACACCAGGGTAGCAGAGACGCATGTTGGAGAGTCTGTGGAACAAACGGAGCAAATCATCACCACATCTTCTGGGGTTGTCCGGTGATTAAGGCTTTTTGGGAACAAATC
>CAEGAF010036882.1:0-12172 GCA_903067075.1 Micropoecilia bifurca | reverse complement strand
GTGTGTGTGTGTGTGTGTGTGTGTGTGTGTGTGTGTGTGTGTGTGTGTGTGTGTGTGTGTGTGTGTGTGTGTGTGAGGATCGTTTTACAGTGGAGGAATAGAAAGTGAATGTGATGAAGAAGGACAAGCATAAAGTAAGCCAAAATAGAGAAATAATTTAAAACACTGCTGATTTTGATTAATGTGTTCTAAAAATAAAAATAAAAACACAACTTGATAAATATTTGAAAAAAGTCTGTATTTCTTTCATCTGAGACACCGGGAGTCGAGCAATTTGTCAGTGACGGACAAACACAGTTGACTGACTTTCATACAATATCCTGTGATTTCTGCAATTCATGAGTTTCTAAAGAAAACTAAACCCATGTAGTATCTCTATACCCAAAACAAGAAATATTCAGTTTTTATGACTTGTGAAAGCATGACAATAACTGTAATGTTTGAGTATAAAGCTCACCAGTCCTCTGGGTCACAGTCCCTGAAGCCCTTTGCAAACGGATTACTGGCGATCTTCAGCTGTGTGATCTGCAAAGCAACAGAAAACACTAAAATAATCTCAGTGCTTAGCACTCAGATTTAGAAAGTGATTTGAAAAATTATTAAAATACAATTATATTTATTAATATTACTATCATTTTTAAACGCCTTATTTGTATTATTGACTTGTCATTTTCATAAAAGTTCCACATTGTTGTAGACATTTTCCCAGCTCTTGCTTTTGCTTTTGTTACAAACAAAACAAGTTTGCTGCTCATTTCTGATAATCCTTACAATTTTAACTGAAATTAAGTAGTTCCTATTTTTTTTATTGGTGAACTCTGACTGAATTTTGGTAAGAAAAATAAGATTATTTGTTATTCAGAAAAATATTAAACATAGTGACGTATGTCTCTTAACATCGGAGAGGACGGATGACGTAAAAGAAGATGGCACTAGTTGTTCTGAACCAAACACTCTCCAAAAACACGAATGGTTCATAGTTTAAATTATTTATTCTTTTTTTATGCAAAAACGTAAATTTGGAACAACTTGGTTTAACTTTAGCAAGACGGTAAATATGCATTTATTGCGCAAACACAATGCGCCGCGCGCTGACTGTACTGCTGAGTTTACGAAGGGCGGTAAACATCTTACCCGGTGGTTCTGATACGCTGTGACCGCCGTGAAACGGGTCTCTTCAAAAACAAACGTTTTGTAATTTTCCTCGGCGTATTTCTCACTGTCCTTGCGGGGATCCACATAAACCACATGGAACCTGGGCTGGTAGCGGTGCATGGAGTTCAGGATGATCTGGAAAATAACATCAGAGTTAGAAGGAGAAGTTTGGTCTATATTACAAAGACTTCAAAATGACGGGAGTAACAACTAAACTGCTGTGAGCAAAATTATGACTAAGCAAAATAAAAAATGAAAAAAGGGAAATCTGTAAAATATATTAAATTTAACAAAACATGGAAATATTAGAAATAATTTACAAAGAAATAATTAAAAAATATATAACATCCACACACACCGCAATTAAGTTTGCAATAACTCTTTGAAAGAAACTCCAATTTTGTCTGCACCGTACTCAGGTCACCTCAAAAATTGTTGAATATGCCTAAATGAACAATAAATTATCGTCTATGAAGAAAATATCATGTATGCTAAACCTGCATGTTCATAGCGATTCTTTTTACGCCAAATTTAGTTCATTATTTAATTTCTAAGAGTCGCCAAGAGAAGTAAAATTAGTTTTAAGCTGCAGAATTGTCGCCAATGCCATTTCAACAAATTCATCACTATTATACAAAATATCATGTTTATTAATCGGAAATAATTTTAGCGTCGAAAATAATGTTCTGATAATATGTTTTCAGTTTATGAGAACACAAATACTATCCCTGCTGTGTTAAATCATGTTCCTTCATTTTTAAACTCCGTTTAGATTTGCGGAGATGTTTGACTTTATCTCCATCACGGTGACGCAGAACAAACAGCACCGATTAGTTCCTGGGCGCAGCTCCGTTTCCTCCCCTGGCTGGACTTACATGTCCGTTGTCATCCAACAGGTTGTTTGTTAGCTTGAGCTTATCGAAGGAGACGATCTGCTTCATCCACTGAGCTCCCTTGGCTGGAGAGTCCGGATGGTAATGGACTCTGCCCGGCGTGGCAGGATCCGCTTTACCCGCCACCAGCCACGACGAGCTGTGGAAAGCATACCTGGAAAGGTAGTTTAAAAAGAAAAGTATATTAATAACATTATGCAAAATATCACTCCGCTAAGGCGAAGAAAATTGGAAAAAACTGTGTGGAAAAAGTCTTTATGTGATTTATGTAATCCCAGAAATACGGTGAATTTAAACTCATTAATTATGGAAACTTTTTTAGTGTTCTAGTCCAACTTTGTTACTTGTACCTTTATCTTTGCATCAATTGTTTCTTATCTGATTGAATTTAATGCGCGCCCTAAAACAAAAATAAACAGAGAGAAAACAGTTGAAAAAAAGAGGAAGACGTTACCTGTAACGCTTGTCGTCTACGGGCAGGAAGTCCATCAGCAGCATATAATCCGCCATGGGATCCATCCCAAAGATTTTTACTTGGAAAGTTGGAAACATTCTCCTGAGAGGGAAAAGAAAACCACAGATTCAGTATTTAATTCTGTATCTTCAACTTGCATTTCCTTCACAATATATGACGTAAGGCCTCCGTTTCCCCACGGGCCGATTATTAGCGCTTTAGTCGATGACTAAATTGCGTCGACTTTTGTGGAGGGGGGGAAAAAATGCATATTTGCCAAAGTATAAATGCCCGGAGGCGTTTTGCTGGGATACGTGGAGCTCAGGGCAACATTTAGCCTGATGCAGGCAGGAAAACATAACTGCGATTATTAAAAATCCTGCAGCCACTTCATGCGTAACTGGACAAAGTCCCTCCAAATGCTGCCACGTATATGATGTATTTTTCTGCTGCACTTAGACTTTCCCCCCCCTTTTAGTATATTTCTACTTCTTATGCTGCCTTTTGACAAATCCCAGATATTTTCATGCTAGAGCAAATGTAAATACACGCCCGCATCCGGGTGCTAATCTGGGTAGTAACTCACTCGATTCTGAATCTGAACTTTTTGTTTGCACCAAGAGGGAACAGTTGGATATTAATAAAACATTCGTTTAATGCACAATATTATCCTCGCATCCTGAAACAAATACATTTATGTAATACCTTTCGGGAGGTGGGCTGCGATTCTGCAGGATTTTAGTTTTTTTCCCCTTTTTCTTGCTGAGCCTCTTTCCACCCCGTAAGGCTTGTTTTCACCCTAAAAGTTGCTCAAGAATCCGAGAGGAAAGTTGAGTAATCCACCAGTCGAGTCAGTGAAAGGGATCCCAAAATCAACGCTCAATTAACGTCAGTGTTGTGGGTAGGTGAGGCTGAAGGAGCCTTTAAAGTGCTCAGCAGCAGATCTGCTTTCTCCTGTCAGACATCACGGAGGGACGAAACTCTATAGCCTCCCGTTCAGGCTGCAGGCTGATTCACCCTTATTATTACCTCTGCATTCTAATAATATTAATAATAATAATAATAATAGTAAACCGTTTGCAGTAAGTGTGTTTCCTAGTTGACTCAGTGTTATGTTTCATATTTCATAGTATTATTATTTTAAAAATATGGGCCAAATTTACCTATACCATAAAATAATTTTTGTTATAATTTAGCCCTTTTATATGGAGGAAGAGTTTAAAACTAAAAAGCAACGATATACAATAAATAACAACTTTGTATTTTCACTTTGAGGCGCGTAAAGAGCAACAATATTCAATACAAAGGCGTGAAAATGATGCTCACGATGAAGAAATGTGACAACTTAACATAATCTTACTATTTTATTGCAGACATAAACTACACCAAACGAAAACCTGAAAATGTGCTGTTTTATAATTCAAATAAACTCAAACGGATATGTTCTATTAAATCTGTCTAATTCTGGGAGAAAATTCAGTTACACAATCGCGGATTTGCATATATGATGTTTAAAGAAATAGTAGGGAATTATAAAAAAAATATTTATATTTAAAAATACGTGTATTCAATGTGTAACATATATGGAAGCCTAATAAAAATAATATTAGACCTAATTTCGTATTCGGTGGTGACGAATGGTAATATAACTTTCTTGTTAGTTTTTATCATTATTAATAATAATAGTTCTAACAATCATTTTCGTGATGTTCATGCGGTGTTGTGGTGACTCGTTCCAGTAAAACATGTCGGATCCTCGTTCCCTTCCTCTCTCAGGTCGGAGCTTTAACTCGCTCTCACCTGCCAGCCTTGGTAACGATCATCTCCGTGCCCAGCTGGTTAAACTCGTCCCATAGCGCCTTCATCTCCAGCTGCACGCTGATGTTGGCCACCTTGGGGTTTTTCTTCACGATGCTCTTGCTGTTCGGCGTGGAGCTGGAGGACGACGAGGAGCAGTTCGGAGTCCCGCCGTCGCTCTGGCCCTGGTTCTGGCCCTGGTTCTGGCTCTGGCCCGGGTTGGAGCCCGGGTAGCTGTAGCTGTGCTGGGCGGCCGGACAGGGCTCGAAGTGGGCCTCATGTTGGCTGTAGGGGTCCCCGGGGGACTGAGAGAGGTGGTAGCCCCCCGGCGAGTTGAGGCTGCTCAGGCTGCTCGTCGTGAAGGCTGTAACATCGCAGAAATGGGACAGCTGCGTCAGCCACGGGCTGGATATGGCTGAAATCATCCCAGAAAAAGGCTTTTTTTTTTACTCTTTAAAAGTCGACTAAAACACAAACGATAAAAAAAGAAAAGAAAAAACAGAAGCAGGGTCGAGTAAATCTCCAATGAAAGTTGGGAGGCTTAAAAACAGCCGTTTCTGCTCAAAAACGGATCATTTAGTCCTCGGAGTTGCGTCCAATGCAGCTCAGCCCGACTAAAAACTTCCTGATCTAAACCAGCAGAATTTTCCAAACGTGACGAAAGGTTTCCAAAAAGTATAAAAACAAGAGAGAGAGAGAGAGAGAAAAAACCCACGTCAAGTCTCTGAACTGCTCTCAGATACGCGCCGCTTCGAGTGCGTGTGAATTGCTTTTTTTTTGTTGCCCCGCTTCAGATCGATTGCGCTCTGACGCTGTGCGCCGTGTGTTAACACCGCAGCGCAGTCTCCGCTCTTATCTGACGCAGAGGGCCTCCCCTTCGCGATAAAAACCGGTTCTTATTTCTATTTAGATAAGGAACTGCAGGTAATGCGCCTTTTCCTCGCCCTGGGACGCGGCTGATGGACACCGAAGTGCGGCCCTTCTTCTCTTTTCTTTAATGGCCTTTCCGGCACCCATTGAACTTTTTGGATAAGGGTATCGCCCACATTTGCCCCCCGTTAACGAACAAAAGCTGATCCGGCCCGCAGAGAGGAGTCCGAGGAAAACACTGATTTGCATGAACAAACAAACAGGCCGCCTGCGGGTGACTGGTCGCGCTCCGAGTTTATGGACAAATGCACGAGTGGGATGGATTTACACTCGCACCCATCTCCCCCCCTCCTCCTCCTCCTGGGTGGCTGGTGATTATTATGGTCTGTTTTTACCATTACGCACGGGGTGCCCCTGTAAACCCTCCTCCTATTGGCTTCTTCCTCGACGTGATCTTCGCGAATTAGCGCTGACTCTGAACACTGCGGGGATTTGGAAGCTTTTGTCTGCGGACTTTTCTCCCTGCTCAAATCAGTGCAACGGTGATCAACTGCAGCAGTTTCCGCCCCCTCTTTCATCCCCTTCCACGCATCCACAAAGTGTTATTTTTATTGTTATTTTGTATATATTTTTTGCTTGATCTACACAGATTTACCTTCCATTTCCCGGGTGACAGTGCTGTAGTGCATTTTACAGTAACTCCGGCTGTCCAGACCGGCGCCTTGTTTGCCAAACGCTGCGCTTCCTGCTCGCTCTGCAGCCGAAATCAGAGAGGCAATACTGAAAGCATTCGCCTTAGGAGAGAGGCGACCAATGTCGTCCATAGGCAATTGACCGAGTCGTTATAAGTCGACCCTCCTCCTCCTCCTGCTCCACCGCCGCCACCACCTCTTCCTCTGCTTTCCAGCCGCGCAGAAAGCAGAAGAAGGCGGCTCTGCGCCGCGCAGAAGAACATGCGCCAAAAAGGAAGTTTCTCACATTCCGCCACCGGCCGCCGCGCAGTGCGAGAGTTTGGCTGGAAGCGCTGCCCTTGAAAGTAGTCCAGGTACAAAGGGGTTTTCCCGAGCGGGTCGAAGCGCGGCGCGTCCGTAAAGAGAGATCGGTCCTCGCGTCTCCTCCGATCGGCGGCAGGGTGTTGCTGTCTGAGCCGCGCAAAGAGGAGAATCCACCGCTGCCACGAGAATGTCAAAAGTGAGGGAGACAGATCCACGCCTCCCCACCCCCACCCCGCCAACCCCTGCAGGAAAAACGCGTCCTGCGCTCTGCGCTCGATGTTTTATTTCAATAAGTTCTTGTCACTCATTGGAATCGAATAGTAGCGTCACTGAACGCCATGTGCGCCTCTTGATTCCCCCTCAGTGAAGGTTTTAGGTGAGACCTGAGCTCAGAAGAGCCGCCACAGGCACCGAGACTTTCTGGAACATCTTAGTTGTTGACTTTAGGTTCAGTCGGAAACCTTAGCAGCAGATTCCGTTGTGAACATTTAACTGATTTTTGATATTGAAACAAAGAGACGTTACTGATGCTGAACTTTCTCTGAAACACTTACAACTTTTAGATATTTGTAGAACCTAGTCCACACTTTTTAAACTCAGGGTTTTTTTTTTTTACTCATAAGGAACAATATTGTAAATAATCTCTTCAGCGATCATATTAACTCTTCGCACAACCTGCTGCATTCCGACTGATGCATTTTCACTGAAAAACAAAAACAACCATCGGTCAGTAAACAAACTGAGACACTGAATGAGTTTCTGCAGGCCTGAGCTGGACTTGACCTCCACGGCTCCTGGCCTGATCCTCCCTCTGAAGCTTCAGCCACATGTGCGGCAGCTTAAAGTGAATTGAATTTGTAGAAGTTGAAGCGATGGGAGCGGAAAGTTGGTCAACAAGGAGCCAGTAATGGGATGAAGGGACGGAGGATTTCAGCCCTACTTGTTTTGGATGTTGCTCAGTGGGAGGCAGAGAGAACAACAAACTACTGACACATGATAGATAGATAGATAGATAGATAGATAGATAGATAGATAGATAGATAGATAGATAGATAGATAGATAGATAGATTTTTCTTTCAGTCAGTGCCAGTTCACTTCATCAATGTCGGAAGCATCTTTGTAAACACTCAGGTGTTAACAGACAGAAGACAGAGGCGAACCGAACCGAACCGAAGCGCTGGAATCCGCCTCTGCATGCGGACAAGGCAGCAAAGGCATTTGCTGCCTTGTCCTGCCTCAGATGTACACAGAAATCCAGAGAAGTGAAGTTTTCAGTAATTGGCATTTGTTCCCTGATATAACCACAATAAAAATATTAAAGAGTGTAGATTTTTAAAAAATAAAATAAGTGCGTTAGAAAAACTAATTTTTAGAGCATTAAAAGTATTAGATTTTAATCAAGAAGCTTGGCCTGCACACTTAATTTTAAATAATTAATTTATTACATGAACCGATTTACTTTGATTACAGATCGAGAATATTTCAATCACACTTTAACTGACCATATCACTTCAATCAAGCAATCAAAGTCCCTGTGTCAGACAGAGAAAACGTGATGAGTTTATTAATATGTAAATATGTAGTAGAAGCTTTATTTGAGTCTGGCATGAGGTTTATTGTAGATCAATGTTCTGTGTTGGAGAAAGAAAGGATGAAGGTGTGTTTACAGCTTTACCCAGTTCAGCTCGCGCAAATGATGAAATCCAACTTGCCTGTAACCCGGAGGCAATAAGCGATTACACGGTACGTGGTGGATGTAGTTATCGGAGGAAATGTTTACGTCACCTTGTTATGGCGCATTTAAACCGTTTGTTCATATTTTACTAATGTTTGGTGCGTTAATCACAAATCTGTTATTTCCCCCCTTCCCCCTGATTGGATTTTAATTAATTTATACAAGAGTTTTCTTTTTTTTAGCAGTTAAAGTAGCATAATGTCAACGAAAAATATATGCAGATAAAATGTATCCAGACGTATTTTATAAGTTACACTACAGGGACTGTAGATGGATAATTAGCTCTGAAAGTTACAATCTAACTTCAATCATTCATTTTTCTTTGGTTTCTTCTCGATAAACAACACACACACACAAAAAAAAAATCAAACAGCGATTTAAAACTGTTCCTACAAATAACAGTAAAGCACTATCACGTTTAAATTACGTCCAAATAACAATAAATGTATCTGGGGGGGTGGGGGGGGACCGCAGCATGTAGCCTGAAAACAAAGAGAGAAGAAACTGTCATGATGACAGAATCTCAGACCATCCAGTGTTCGGCTGTTGGACGACAGAGAAACTCAATAATAGACGTTTCTGGGTTGACAGCTTCAAATATGGGTTACCATAGTAACTTGACCTATTTTGGAGATTATTAATGAGTTTTCATTAAAATCTTAAGAAGTGTGAATCTAATTGATAGTTCCTGATTAGAAAATAGAGGGTAAAAATAATGTAGAAATTTAGTACACGAGTTGGTTCATGCTGGTCCATGAGATAATAATAATAATAATAATAATAATAATAATAATAATAATAATAATAATAATAATAATAATAATAATAATATAATTTGAGTGAGAGAGCGCGAAGCTTAGGCATATTCAACAATATGGACAGCATTTTTGTTTTGCGCGTTTTTACGCACCAATCCGCATGTTTTCTCCTGGATGACTGCAGATAAATCAGTGTGATTGTAAGTGTATCTCTGACACGTGTGGCCTATAATTACGTCTCCAGCGCAGGATATTTTCCAGGTCTGGCGATAGTTTTCCCGCTGTCTTATTTAATCTCCTGGTCCTGGTGAACTGGACGTCTGTGTGGTCCTGCGCGTCCTGCGCGTCCTGCTGTAGTAACACGGCACAGCATCAAACCCAAACCTTCTGCCTCATTAAACTAACACAGATGAGCGACCGTCAAGGCTCGGTGGCAGCCATTTTTTTCTGCTTTTAGTAAACAGAGATGTGACTGAGTTGTATCTGCGCCTCCTCTTCTCTTCTTCTGCAGTAACACGGCGTGTCCTCCCTGATGTTTCTCAGGGGTCAGAGAGGGATGCCCATGTGTCCAGGCTTAGATTTAACGAGCCTCTCCGTATCACAGACACGCTGATAAAGTTATTACAGAAACAGGCCCCAGCTTACTCAAGTAATCATAAAATCAGCAATTTCACATTCATGCCCCGTGACTTGGGCTGTGCGGCGCGCTGCACTTATAAAACCCTATCCTGTCTAAATATTAGTCTAAATGTCGGTTGAAGAAGCAGAGGAAGCTGACCGCTGACAGGACAGGGCCCGGGGTGTCCGGTCTCCCTGCGGGGCCTCGGGAATGTGCGGAGAGACGCGCGCAGCTACGCAGAGAAGGAAATATTCCACAAGGTACCAGGATCCTCAGGGGCAACTATGAGGAGGGGAAAGATATGACTGCAGTACATTGTTAAGATGTAATAGGTGATTCTGTTTCAATTATTTTTGAGGAGCGATTTAATGCATGTAAAATGCAATAAATCGCATTTTACATGCGATTTAATGCATGTAAAATGCATTAAATAGCATTTTACATGTAATGCATGTAAAATGCATTAAATGTAATGCATTTTACATGCATTACATGTAATGCATGTAAAATGCATTAAATGTAGAATTTATGCAAAATCATGCGAGGTTCTGCGACGTTCCTTCCTTTGGCATAAGGCCAAATGAGCATTACGTGACTTTATTTGTGTTTTATTTAATTTCCAAAATTTATTTTATTTTATTTCTTTGTCACTGCGATTAAAGTGGTCAGGAGAAATCAAACACCACTGGACTTTAGTATCTTATATGGCCTTTCATAATGGTCAAATGACAAGGTCCTTATTTATTTACTACCTTTTACGCATTCGTACAACAACAACAACAACAACAACAACAACAACAACAACAACATATTATTATTATTATTATTATTATTATTATTATTATTATTATTATTATTATTATTATTATTATTATTATTATTATTAATTAATAATTATAACTAGTGTGAATAGGATCAACAGGTGCAGGCCTCCTTTGTTGTGTCATATTTTCGCCTTCAGACGCTTCTCTAGTTTACACGCACGCGCACCCTCGTCTTTCCCTAAATGACTTCTTCGACGTCTATTCTTACATGTTCACCCTTTATTATTTTCAATTTCGTTTCTATAATTTGAACACATTTCGACATTTTAGTGACTTTTTCTGCGGTCTTTGTTTTTTTTGCATAATACATTAAATCTTATTCGCTTCGTGTTTTTTGCGCGCGAACCTTGTATTTGAATGGATTTGAATATCGCAGTCGGTGCTCAGCTATAACCTTGTATTACAGGTGTTTTTAGATTTGAATCACTCATTAGTGACTTTTTGCTGACCCGTGAAGTGAATTACAGCATCGTGACTCTTTGTCCAGGCCTGACACAAAACAAAAACTCAAAATATGCCGCTAGGAAATTAGAATTTAGTGGTTACATATAAAGTCCAGATTTTTTTTTTTTACTTCTTATTTTAGAAATAAAAATCTATATTTTTTATTAAGGAAATATATATTTAATCTTTGCAAAGAAAAAGCCCAAAAACCTCTAATAATTGAAAAATAAAGAAATTAAAAAGCAGCTAATTTCCTTCTTGCCATATAAATGTTGTTTTCTTGTCCAGCCTTGTTCTCGTGCTTTTGTCTATGTGTCATCATTAAAAGGGCACGTGCATAAAACACAATGGACATGAACACAATAGCTGACCAAAGGTGAAAAACATGATTCCCTTGTGTCAGACTCAGGCAGTGTCCCTCAAAAATTCCCACACATAAAAAAAGGCTAAGCAAACTATAGTTTTTTTGAAAATTATTATTTCAAATGGAACAGGATGTAGGTTTGCATTTTTAGAACCTTCCTTACTTCATGGATGAGGTAAATACATTTAAACTACTTCCCAGAAATGACTGTAAATCACTGTTTGCCTGGTCAGGTTTTATATATATATATTCTTGCTGTTTATTTGAAAAACAGCAATTGGTAAATATGAAACAAAGGAAAAACTTTGATAAAAACACTTCTGATCAGGAGTGTTTCTTGTGGATTAATTTGTTCATTTACATCTAGCTACTTGTTCTCTTTATTTGCATGCTCCTAATCAAATAATTATTTTAAGGTGTGTTTTGTGTACAGCTAAAGCAACACATTTGAACACTGAAACATTTGGCAACAAGCAGTTTGTAAAGAGAACATGGACAGACTGGAACTGAACCTTAATGCCCCAGGAGTTGTATACAAATATGTCAAATATAATTTTTCTGCTATAAAGTTTGTCAATTGATCAGGTCTATTTTTTTTTTAGATATTTTTTCAATCACAGCAGGCTTTATTATTTTTGCATATTCCTACTGTGAAATTTCATACTTCCTTAGCCAGCTGAGTTTTTATGGTTGATGTCCCTTTGTTAGAGAAAAACATACCCAACCAGACAATCTTTAAAAAAAACTTCAAACTTTTATTTATTCAAAGTAATATAAATCTTAAAATGAAGAGAAGAAAAACAATGTTTTTACTTTTAACCCCCCTCTTCCTTACAGAGTGTCACTTCTACTATTTATTTATTTTGCGATCTCTACATGTCATTTCAGAACCAATGAACACAGGCCTGACGGCTGTCAACAGATCCCCACACAGGGTCCTGCTGCCCTCTGACTGGGATCTGTTTCTGATGCTTTTCTAACAAAGACACCATCTAACTACCTGGACATTACTATAAGATGTATTTCAATCATCTGTGGCTTGACAAAATATAAAGTATATTCTTTCATTTGATTAAAAAATGAACTGAATAACTCATAATCTGTAAACTCATATTACATACAAATAAAAAATACCTCTTTCTGGTTAGGTATGATCGAGACGGGTTATGCAGAGCTAAAAAAAAGCAGATTACAATTTGGAATGTGTGCAGGACATCGGGGGGGGGGGGGGGGGGGGTGCGAGGGGGGGGGGGGGGGCAGAAA
>CAEGAF010036858.1:0-30557 GCA_903067075.1 Micropoecilia bifurca | reverse complement strand
CACACACACACACACACACACCCGGAGACAGGAAAGATAAGATTTTATAAGGACAACAAGGAAAAGATTAAAAGAGCGGGAAGGAAATGTCTGTGGCAGCTGTGATCTGCTCCCACCAAGGCCAAAGGTCACATCCCACAGGAAATTATACTGGCAGACTTTTCTGTCTGGCACTCCATTCCCTTTCAAATTAAAGTTCAGAGAGGCTGTAGGCCAAAAGCTCAGAGCTTTCTCTGGCCTCTAACTCATGCTGATGATACTGTTTGATTTTAAAACATCATGGTTGGGGAGACTCACCTATTATTATTTTTTCATTCTGCTCACTGACATGGACGTATCCTGAAACTCCTACTGTTTAGCAAGATGAAAATGGTAAATCTTAAAAGCTAAATTTAAGTCTAAAAATAGCCTGGGCTTTTTCTTTTCCTCATCATTTTCCTCAGCTATGAATGAGGCGAGGACTACTCTTAAGTGTGAAAAATAAATGTTTCATTTGAATTGGAACCTTAAAAAAAATCTTTAAACTTCCTATTCTATGCAATATGGAGGCGTGTCCACTTTATCATCACTGGGAGTTCTACACCAAATTGAGTTAAATGTATTTATATATTTCATGAAATCTCCCAACTGGAATGCAAAGCTGTTGAAAAAATCTTGAGCTGTTTATGGTGAATTGGGAATTACGTATCGCTTATTGTTCAGGAAAAGTGCCCAGCTGAATCACATTCACGCAGCCACTTCCTCGTAAGACATTCTGCACAGACTGTTGCCCTCTTGGCTTAAACACTTGGTTAAACTGTGTCTTCCAAACTGCACATAGCCAGTTAAGTTAGAATAATATGAGTGCTCTTTGCCCCCTAGCGGGAATTCTACCTTTTTCTATTGCGAAGCCATGGTTTCATCTAATTGCTTTTTGTTTGGTTGGTTCATTTACCGCATTATGAAAGCCCATCTCAGATGGACAGCTTAAACGCGATCATAAAGCCCCACTGGCACTTTAGTTTGAGCACATGTGCTCATTGAGGCACATGCATGTAGCCAATTGATGAGGTTCATGAAGCGCTTCGGTGAGGAGGCAGAGATTCCTGTTTTCACTGCTTTTTGATTTGACTAACACCTTTCGTTTTTCTCCTTTTCTCACCAACACAGGAAGATACAGTGAATCCTTTGCTTCAGCAATTTGATTACATATCAAAGTCAAAAACTGTCTTTCAAAAGCTGGGTGCAACTTAACCAATGGAAACTTTAAAAAAAAGTCTTCAACCATAATCGGTTTTCTTAGAAATATGTCAAGAGGTCTTTAAATGGAACGTTATATCTTGAGAAACTCTTCGCTCCACTGCTTAGTTAATAGGTTCGTTTACTCTCTTTCAGAGTACAAAGTACATCTTATCCTTGCGCATTAAAGGAGAACTATGTCATGGTCATGTCATTTTTGGGTCATGTCATTTTTGATTACAGGGAATCAAAACATGAAATCAAAACAGATGATTTCTCTGCAGGCTTTCAATAACTTTACAAATAAGCAGGACTTTTTTTCCTAGTCCTTTCCCTGCTAGTGTCATTACAAAAGTTATATTGAAACAAATGTGTTAAATGCAGTATTTATGACAACATAAATTAGTTTAAGGAGACACTCAAGTCTTCCAGTCTTCGTTCTGCTCAATCTTAATCAAATAAGATTGTACAAAACCTCAAATTTCTTGTCCAGACTGTTTTTATCTGCCTGCCATGTGTTTAAATAGGATACAAAAATCCATGGCACTAAGTGCATGTTTGTAAAAGATATCTTTGATTTCAAAGAGTTTTATTTTGATTAAATAAATGTTGAAGACATAATAATGATCCAATATTCCTTTTCTAAGCATAATACACGTGTAGAAATTGATCAGCTGAGTCAGGCTGTACCACAACTTTTCTTTTGGTAAATGACCGATCTTCCATAGCAACATACAGACATCATCGATACAGCACATTTATATAGCTCTGGAACACAGACATTGCTGCAATGACCTGACAATACTATTTATTGTCATAATTCATTGTGCAGGCAATCTGTCTGCAGTGATGAACTATAACTCATCTTGGAATACTGATTATTGGAAGTAGCTCCAAAACCATCCTATTTCATGGTGTTTTCTGATTAATTAACTAGCAAATATTCAACTAGTCCATGTTTTAACTGATGAATGTAAATTCAGTGTCCATACACAGCATTGAACCAACACTCCTAAATGACCAACAAATCATTAGGGGTAAAAAAATACAACAAAAAATACAACAAATTTCACAAACTATGTTCATGATTTAACATTTTTAGCTCTGTCCACAAATATTATATGGGATTAATATCTTTTAATTGTTGTCTTGTATTTTGTAAGTAATTTGTCTGTATGTCTATACAGACTCCACTTTGATGACCCAGTCCCTCATGCACCAAGATACCCACACAACAGGATGCAGCATCGTGCTTTGCAGATGTGAATCTATGCTCCGGATACAAGTCTGTTTTTTTTTTACCAGCTGTAACCAAGAATCTTCTTGTTGCCTTGTTGATATGGACACCAAAGCAGTCCATATTCGGTATTGGTAGCACAATCTCTCTTCTGAACATTGCCAGACATTCCCATGGAGTTTATACTTGAAAAAAATCTTTGAACAGATGTATGCAGCGCCTTCAGGCATCTGGAAATCATACCTGAGAAAGAACCTCTCCTTGAAGGAAGCCAGGAGTTCACGTGTGCTAGTGGGAAAAAAATACGATGCATGTCAGTTGGTCTGCAAAATGTCACCGATGTGCCATATGAATTTCAAGATGTAAAGTTTTCACCACAGAACAACAGCACCTCTCATGACACAAATATCTGAAGATACATACTTCACCATGAGCAACGCTACTGCTTGAGCTCACAGTTTTTTTTTACTCTGACGACAGAAGAGCAAAAGCAAACATGGGCGGTAAAACCTTAATTACCGACTGCAACAGTAAATTTCTGGCTAAGCATCAACTCTGAGGATATCTTTTCCTGATAAATGGCATATTAAAGTTCACTGATGGTGACTGGTGGTTTGCCATTTTGCCGGATTATGGCTGACCACTAATCATTCCGACATGCAGCGGGTGCAAGACAGTGACGAAAACTCTCTTCGCGGGGAATTAGAGTTTTGTGATTGAGTGCTTTTGTGGCATTAATCACCGTTGAGCGCGGGAGTGCCACCCCCTCGCGCACTGATTTACCATTTTGCTGTAATACACTGACTCTCTCATTTGCATGCTTTCACAGACCCAGTCCAATTAGGTTCCGTCAAACTCTCAGGCTTTCTCATCCTGACTTTGATCTAGAATTTTTGCCCCCTCACAGCCTCACAATTGCTTTTTTTCCCCCCTTCACCCACTGTTGAGATCTTTTTTGTCTCCTTTTTCCTCGTCTGTCTCGCACTGCTATCTCTCTCCCAAAGCGTTACCTCTTAGGCAGCAGGCAGACAGATTTTAGATGAGTCACCCAGAATGTCTGATTCCATCAGCTTCCCTCTGTTTCCTGCTCTCTCCTCACTCCTTGTTCCTGATTCTTCTGCATCATTTCACAATGTAAAAAGGGTAAAAGAGGGAGTGGCTTCTCTCTTCATGAACCCCTTTCTTTTTTTTTTCTCCAACCCCCCTCTTACGCCTACAAAATGGAGACATTGTCTCCTTAGAAAACTGAGCTGTTTTTGGAGTACTGATTAAAGTCTTGGACGGATGTGATGTAACATAATATGATGAAGCAATTAATGGTTAAAGTGGGGGCTGGTGGATAGAAATAAGGGTGTGCAGCTGAGAAAAGAAAAATGGCCTTTTTTAAAAAGCAAGAACACATAGGGCAAGGTCATTCACCATAATGACTTAAATCTCCAATTGAACTTTTATTTTTCCAAAGCTTGGTCCATTTTAGTGTTGGACTTTGTTCACTAATGAGGCTTCTGTGTTACAACAGGTCGAGCCGTGCAGCGTGTTAAGCTGCTGGCCGGGAGTTGCGAACAAATTGACACAATCCACATTTCTGTCCGCACAAAGAAAAAGAATCAGTGAGAGCGCATGACTCACTTTTCCAGCTAGGACGCGTAATTAGAGCGAATGTGTAACTGTCATATCTTTTAGGCATTCACAGCAGTTTGCTGACTTTTCTTGTAGTAAAAGCAGCCAACAGAGCATTTGTAAGCAACAATTTGAGAAAAGAACAAAATACGGTGTAAATAACTTCATGTTGATGATTTCTAACTTGTGGATGTCTGCATTTTAGGTCCAAACACAGATTTTTAGGGTTTTTTGGCATTAGCTTTGGTCTAAAGTGGGATTTATATTTCTAAGATAACATGGTCTTACTTTGGTAAAGGGGTTTACCAAAGTTAAAAGTTTTACATTTTAATTGTTAACTACTCACCTTATTACCTCCCATAACACTGAAATATGTCCCACAACTGAATTGGTGAATGAGCTGAATTTATTTATATATCACTCAAAGTGCTTTTCCACTAGAGCTACATTCAGCCAATCAGAGTCATGGATGCACACGCCGTCATACAACAATACACCGATCAGAAGACATTTTGACATAATGTGCCTTGCCCAAAAGCACAACATCAGCTTGTGGAAGGAGGAAGCAGTTGGAGTCAAATCTACAACTTTTTGGTTGCAAGACAACAAACTACTCTACCCACTCAGCCGCTACTGCTAAACATTTGATTTTTGTTTTGTTTTGTTTTTATTCTTGGGTAGGATTTGGAGTTTCTTTTCTACAGCATTTATCTGATAATTATTCTTTTACTACCATTTTTTTTTTTTTTTCAGAGCCTGGGACCGAATCAGAAACCACAATGTATTATGTCATTGGAGCCATTTTGTACAGAACCCTTGGCATCATCTTACCTGGACCAAAGTAAGTACTTTTGTTATTTGTTTAAATCATTTCCTTCCAAAAATGTTAGCCCTCACCTCTTGTTTCTTTCTCTTGCTGCTCTTTTATTAGATTAGATTATTATTTATCTTTGAAATAATAATATTATTAATAATGTAGAGTTTCCTCATTAATTCTAACACTTTTCCATTCTCATGTTTGTTAATGGTCAACTTCCCAGTCTTTGTAGGGCAAGAGCTTCTTTCCTCTTTTTTTCCACGTAAAGAGCTGCATGATATCTTGGGTGCAGCGTTTTTGGGTCACGGGTGCAGTGCGGATGGTTATAACAAATTTGAAGCAGTGTTCGAAAGATACCAGAGCTGCTCAAAGTGTACGGGACCAAACTGTTGTGATCCGTGTTTTTGTGTGTTTATCTTTGAGTTTTCTGTGTAGTCCTGTTCCCTGTGAGTCCTGTCTCTGCGTCTTCCCCGTTGATTGTCTCCCAGGTGTGTCTCGTTCCCCTGATTACACTGTGTGTATTTAGTCTCCTCTGTTGTCTGTGTTCCTCGTTGGGTCCATGTCGTATGTATGTCTGTTGTTTGGTTTTTTGTCGGCAACAGTAGAACTGTGTAAGTCCTGGTTAGCCTGGCTTGCACTGTCAGTCTAGATCATCAGTTGCTACCGGTATTAGCTGTGTGCTTCTTCCTGCCGTGCTGCCTGTTTGTGGACTGAAGAGCAACTTCAATAAATTCATCACTTTTTCATTACATCCGGGGTCTACCTGCGTTATCCTCACCACCACCAAAACCGCTTCATGACACAGACTCTCTCAGTGGTAGCACCGAACTACCAAAGTCTGCTTTTGCACAATCGAGCCACACATCCTGTTATTCATTTCACAGGTTCTTTTCAAAAACCCACTTCTATTTTGTGTTCGATTTCTTGTTTGGACTGAATGTGCATTTCTAATTATTTGTCCTATTTTACTGTATATAATGTTTTGTTTCATTTTATTGTACTCTATTTTGACTGTTCATGCTACTGGTGACTATATACCTTGAGCAGCGGCACTTAGATCAGCTATTGTTCTTGATTTAAACAACAAAATTCACAATTTTCAAGGATAAAAAACAAAAAATATACACAGTGTAATTAGACATATACCAGGCCTCCTGTAGAATTGGGAACCATCGGCACACCTCCAAAATGTTCACGTGTTTTTTGGGGGTTTCTGAGGAAAGTTCTTGGCTCATGAAATGGCAAGCTTGGTGTTCTGCCTAAAATGCCTACAGAGGCCCCTAAGGGGCATGGATTTTTTTTTTTCTTTTGCATTTCCTCACAATTAGTTAGCAAATACTTCCTGACATATTTTGCAAAACAGTCACAGTGACAACAAATGGCAATTTAAAAGTGCAAATATCTTTAAAGAAGCTCAGTGAAAATGTGTTTATACATTCTTTACTCTATATATATATATATATATATATATATATATATATATATATATATATATATATTTGCGTGGTCTCTGGAATCCTCCAAAGAAATCTGCACATATACTGAATCTATATCTTTGTATCATCAATTTGGTATGTGTTTGTACTTCAAGTCCTCCTGCGGTGATCAACTCCAAGATCCTGACGGTGACAGTGCGACCCGAACCTCAGCCGAGTGAACCCATGGTCGTGGTGGAGCTGTCGCCGGTTTTAAATGTAAGTCCAGATAAATCCAAACCCAGCACCTACATTGGCATATACATGCATGATAACTAGACTTTTCATTACCAGTGGGGATATTTTTCTCTCCAACTCAACATACAAGAAAACTTACAAGAGAGCTCACATATTTTCTCATTTATATCAAAGTGTAAGGAAAATGCTAATAACTCCATAAGGAGCACTTTCTATTGCAAGGGTTTGCAATTTTACTTTTTACTTTGCTCTTGTAGACTAAGCATCTTTTGGGTTTGAAAATAATTGTGAGGCTTTAATGGATTCATGTCGTCCCGGCTGACCTCGTGTTGCTCGACTTCTGAGAAAATAAAAAGTGCTGCATGATATAAATCGCTGTAGTGCTAACTGAACAGTGCGTGCAAATGCAAACCTTTGTGACTTTTTTATGTGGTAGACTTTGAGTGTCTGTTTTGTTAATATGAAAGCACAATATTCATGGAAATAATTACCTATGAGTATAATGGGAAACGTGCATTTGAATGTTGATAGGGTGAGTGTTTTATTGGCTGTTCTGCTATGTAAAGGTAGGTGTTGATTATTCTCTAGTCTCATTATCCCGTTTCACCTCTTTGCGCAGACATTCTAATATCTCTGTTAAATCTGATTTACATGATCAAAATATATGACAGGCTTTTGTGAAAATGATCTTCAGTCTCCATCCCCTGCTGCTCTCCACGTTTTTCTGTCTCTCTGTTATCTTTTTTTATGACGGGGGTATTCTCTGTCCAAAGCGAAATGTCTTAATGCCGATCCTTACATGCTGCACCACTCTGCAAAACCGAAGGCTCCCGCTGAGTACAAGCACTTCTCTGGCACACGCTGCAGCTCAGGGTTTGGCCAATCTTGGCACCGCAGATGATGCTGTACACAGAACCAGTTGTTGTTGTAAAGTCAGTATTATCCTTCTCTAAAGAGCGCTTCTGAGTTCTAGTGTTTTATTTCCCAAACGTTTGAGAGTTAACAAGAGATTCATTTGAGCAGAAGCCATGCAGTGGGTGATTAAAAAGGTCGTTCTTGATACTGCACACGCGATAATGCAGTTCTTGTTATGCATTCACTGCGCCATTGGGAACATTTCTTTAGAAAGTCTGTATCAATAGTAAAAAAAGTGGTATTTCTACATAGAATTCATGTGATTGAAAACACATTTTGTTGAGCAACAAAAAACAAAACCTGTGATTTACAGATTAAAATAACTTGAATCCTTATTTGCTCTCATGACCTGTTCATGTTTCAGTTCATCTTCTGAGATGTGTTTATTGGTAAAGCATAGGTGAAATAACTCCTTATCAACTGAAGCAACCCCGGATAATACTGTAGAGTTTTGTGGTCCACCTTGTTTTTTTTTTAAAGTCATCTGAGCATCTCTTTTCCATTGCATCTCTCACAATCGCAATCTTTACTCTTCTTGGGGAACTGACATTTATCCTCCCAATCACACTCACTCATAAGTCTCTTTTTAACACTGCCCTGCGGTTAAGGTTGAGCATTGATGCTTCTTTTATGCAGGCGTTGATGTTTTTTCTCCCATATGTAAACACTGGGATGAGGTCTGATATTAACCTTTTGATTTCCTTCCCCTGAAGATTTAGGGAATCTGATTGCAATCATTCAAAGAACCTTTTTTTTCTGGATGATTAAGATGAACCACTACCTGTTGAACACGTGTGATAAGTTTTAACCCAAACGTGATGATCTGAAGAATTTATATTTGCTTGCGTGGTTAAAAAACACAATTTCAACACAGTTTAAAGGTTTTTAATGAGCTCCGGGGGGGATTAAGTAGTCATTTTGTGAATCAGACAGTATTAACAGAGACGGATCGATGTTCCATAGCTTTATAGTTGAAGCTTATTGACCAATGTAGTCATTAATGAAAAAGAAAGAGCATTGCCTAATTGCTGAGCTAAATTCAAGTTTTGGAAGAGACAATCATCAAGTCTGCCTAGACGTTGATTCTTTATTGTTTGGTAGCGTAGGCATCTTTAAAATTATCATTTGTCATTTTCCAAGATTTTCCAGAGACCAGGTGAGAAAAATGTGTGAGCCATTCAAAACAAAACATGAGTTTCTAAAGAATGGCACCATTAAAAAGGTTAAATATTTAATACATTTTTGGGACTCCACATTTCACGTTTGGTGAGATGACCTGCAGAAAAGAAACGTACATTGTAAAATAATTTACATTGTTATTGCTTCTGAGGCAGTAGATGCTGGCTTTGACACACACAAAACATGTTTATGTTTTTGTTAGATTAAAATGATGAAATGACTTGGATAAAATATTTTAGCTCTTCCAATTTCACCTTTCAACTTCATCAAATGGCTTAGTCAATGACAACACCAAAAAAATAACCTTGGACTGATGCCTGAGTTTATGTGTAAAATAAACCTGCCTCTTTTCCTGCCACTATGGTTGGTTCCTATTATAGGCTGACGACATTTTTGTGTCTTTGAACAAAAATAACGTAATGGTGACAGAAAACAAGTTGATTCTATTTTTTTCCCCCTCCATTACTTACATCTAAATCTAATCAGACATATGCATAACTGCTACCACAAATTGTATTTGGTTTTAACAGATCTAAGATTTTCAACAACCTAATTTGAAATGCAATGGAAATTTCCAAATGAATTTGATTTCATTCTACATTGTCTTTGGCATCGGTTTCATATTTATTTTGGAGTTTTCAAACTTTGCAAGAATTGTTTGTTTGTTTTTTTGTCTGCTGTTGCAGCAGAACTCCCTCCAGTTCCTGCCACCCTGGCCAACCATCCTCACGGTCTCTGCCAAGAATCTGATGAATATTATGTGTGTTGCACTTTTGATTCAATTTGTTTTGCTTCCATATTCACATTCATCCTTCCTATACAAAACACAACCAGGGAGATGCGCGCACACGCCATGATTTTGTCCCTTGTTACGGAAGAGTATACTTTGGGTCTGACCTTAGCCAATCTAAAAACATCCAGCTGCTTGAGCTGTAGCAAGGCAACAGCTGCCCTGTGCTTCGCTCTCCAAGGCGAGTGTGCAGGGTCATGTCTTTACTGAGAGGACATCTGCTCCAGTCAGACTCCGTGTCTTTATCCCCATTGACCTAATTTCTGTGTGTCTTTAATGTTGTGGAGGATGCAGGAGGTCCCAAACCCCAACATCCCCAAAGCAGACCAGTTCAACATATGCCAAGTGCCAGAGTCCACCTGCTCCATCGTTCATGCGTATATTTTTTTTTTTATTTAGGAGTTGATTCCTCTTTCAGCTTTAAAGACCTGGGCCTTCTTTATAAATTCAGATCATGCATAAGGTGACTTTGATCCGTAAAACAGCATCCGCCTGATTGCCCCATTTCATTTTTTTTGGGCATCTCTAATATTTCAAATGAAGTTGCAGGCTTTTAAGAATCCTTGATCCCGTGCGTGCTCATATTCTTTTGCATTAGGTTATTTTGTCTGATTAGCTTACCATATCCATAGCCAATATTCATCACCACATGAGCTATTGGGCACCTTAAGAAGTGGCAGAGTCTCCTTCAAGAATAAAAGAGAAGACTTCAAAGGCAGTTGCTATTAATGCCATCAAGCCACACTGTGTGCTTCCTTTAAGAGACATCATTTGAGAAGATTATGTCTACTATACGAGGCAGGAACATTAAAGAGAAGCCATATATTGCGGAAATACAAAAATGTCAGTCATGCTGTAGCAAACACGATGCCCGATGATTGATAACTGCATGCTAACGGTGATCGCCACGCTAATGCATGCCCAGGGACATCTAACGTTGGTGACGGCTGCCTGTGTGCAAGGCAGAACAAAGCACTTTTCATCCATCAATCGTCGTCATTTGCTCTCTGAGCCTGTGTACATGGACCTTACATCATCTCGTCCTCTCAAGTCCAGTCATGGATGAACTGATTCGTGGTAGAACACTCCTGAACTGCTTGAAGAAGGACAAATGACCTTGTCTTTCTCAGAATAAATCATCATATTACTGTCTCCTCCTGTGTGAACCACCTCTGTTACGTCCTTTGGCTTAGTTTAAACAAACTGAATGTGACTGATAAAAGAACTCCTTCTACTTCCTCTCCAGATTTTGTCAAGAACAGGTCTTTTTTAACATTAACTTAGAAAAGTATTCAAATCACTTGAACTTGCATATTACTGCGATACTTTTCTATGATATAAAAAAACAAATGTGAAGGATAAAGGCTTTTTTTTCTGTTAATGCATAGCTGAAAAGAATGGTGTGCATATCTATTCTGTCACTGTGAGTCAATACTTTGTAGAATCACATTTTCATTTATTTCAGCCGGATGTAGAGTTTAACGTTTTCATCAATCCTTTGCAAAATAGCTTAAGGTGAGGTCAAGTTGGTGGTTTTCCCACAAGTCCAAAATCAAGTTCAGGTCAAAACATGAACTTGCTTTAATCTAAATGTATGGCGATGAAGCTGTGGGCAACCTTTGGTGGTAAAAACAAACTCATGACATTTTTAACACCATTCCATTCTATTGTAGCTTTGTGATATGCTGAAGTTTG
Organism: Micropoecilia bifurca; assembly: GCA_903067075.1. Taxonomy (NCBI): domain Eukaryota; kingdom Metazoa; phylum Chordata; class Actinopteri; order Cyprinodontiformes; family Poeciliidae; genus Micropoecilia; species Micropoecilia bifurca. The sequence goes on along the minus strand of CAEGAF010036858.1, from coordinate 19,413 downwards.
GTGTACTACTGGGATTTAGTCTATTTTAAAATGGCTTCTTGGAAAATTCCATTGTAAATATTTATCATCCCATGAACTATGAGCCCTTTCAGTCCTCAATGAAGAAAATCATCCCTGCTGTGTGGTGGCAAGGTGTTACTTTAACTAGTTAAACTTGGCTTTATGCAGGGGAAAATGTTTTTTTTTTTTTTTTTTTTCATTTTGATAATAAGCTTTAAGTCAAGTAGCAGAGATGAAGAAGCTAGTTAGTTGCTTCTTCATTCCTGCAACTTAATCCTTTATAGACTTCCTGAAGGCAATTGGAAGTTCTGGATTTTACTTATACTAACACAAGTAAATGGGGCTTCATAAATATGCACTGAGCATTTTTCCAACAGCTTGGAAACTATATTATCCCTTTTCTTCTGTCAAAATTATGCACGACTTTGGCTTGGTGTATCTCAGTGAATGTTAATGTTTTCCAAGACGCTAAATGGAAAAGCTGCCTGTCTGTTGAATTCTTGCTATAAGCTTGTTTGCCATAAGGGGGAGCTCAAAGGCAAATTGCTTAATGCTTAGGACTTAGGAAGGCTCACCACACACACAAAAAAACAGGAATCCATTTTACTCTCCTTTCACCACTGTGCAGATTTCAATAGTGTACACTCATCTGCAGCTCTGAAACTTTTACTAACTATGTCACTCGTGAATCAGAGTCCCACAATGCATTCTGTTCCTGAGGCCCATGTAAAACGTTGCTCTGAAATTTCAAGGCTTGAAATCCTTCAACTAAACCAGAAAAAGTTCAGCCCTCTGGTTGAAAGAATAGAGACAATTTTGAACTCATCAGTGCAGGAACTACTTAAGATCGCTGGTGGAACAGATTGTGATGAGTCAGTTAAAGATATCGATCCCCTGATTGATTCACTGATTGAGTCATATGGAGTCTTCCTTTGCCACCTACTTCGATTACCACATGATTTATGCACCACTTGGACTCCGGCCTATTGGCTTCTGGCATCAGCCAGTCAATGGATGTATTGGCGAGCTGATATCAGAACATGTTTAGTCCAATCTGAAGCTCCGTTTGAGTTTTCCCAGTCAGATTGTGAAATGTTTCAGACTCTTTATATTACTCTATATATTGTGTCAAATAAATCCCTGCTTCGCAATTTTTTATTTTTTATTTTTTTGCAACTGCTTTGTCATTATCAAAGTTTGCTGATGCCCTAGTCTGTATGTACCTAAAGGATGATGCTTTCATTCTAAAGTGCAGTTATTCTTAGTGCTCATGTCCATGAAATGTACTCTTTTATTGCTTCCAGTGTCTCGAGTCTGCGCCACACACCTCCTCTCTTTCTGCAGCCGCATCAGTAGCAGCTATTTGGTGCTCTGTCCTATTAAAGAATGACTCTTTCACCATGTCTTGCACTCGCCGTCTGTCACAATCCTTCTCTTTCATTGTCTGTTTGCTTCTCTCCATTGCCCATGCAGCATCACTCTTTGTCCTTTTGGCAAGACGCTACTCTGTCTTCTCCCTCTGCCGCCTCCTTTCCACTGGCAATAACAGCTTATCTCCCCCCCCCTCTCTGCACCCCCCCTCCCCTGTCCTCCCTCTTCTCTATCTTGCAGGGTACATCAGATCCTCAGTGCGTTGTCTGGAACTATGGCAACACGTAAGTTGCTTTGAATGAATGGTGCTGCAGATATACAAGATGTCTTGTCAGTAGGTTTTGCTGATATGTATCGTGTGTGCAGTCTCATGTCCAGTCATGCATCATTTAATAGTAAACACACAAGAAACCCTCACTGGTACAGCTAATTAAATTACAAAAAAGAATAAAAGAACACTTTTCCCTTTTTGCTGCCAGGAGTTCAAAAGGTAGCACCACTTTTTAGTCTCGTCTTCTTTTTCAGTGTTTACCTTTTTCCACAACGGTTTAATTTGCAGGTCTTTATTCATTCTCTGAGTGTTGCTTTAATTCGAGCAGCCAACTTGTTTTCAATCACTTTCCTGAAGTGCTAGTATGTTCCTAATGGCTTTTCTCCTAATTATCTAAGTAGGACACAGACTGTTTGATTTCATTTGCTTTGAATGGTGGACCCGTGCAAGCGAACGACGTAATGCAAACCAGCACAATTGATCAGGCTGTTATCACCATTAACCCACATAGTGGCCGTCCAGTTTGTCATTGACGGGAAACAAACTTGTTCCAAAACATTTGACAAAGCTTTGGTTCCGAGAATAGCTTAGCTCAGGTGGAGTACATTAGCCAAGTTATTATTTTTGCCTAACATGGCATCTCGAGACTACTTTGTGAAGTACTGGTGATCTGTACAGGCTGTGCTCTACTTGCCTATTGACTACTGAAGAGAAGCACCTGCCTCCATTGCAACCCTGGAAAAAGGTTTGTGTAGAAATGGCCTCATAACTACCATAAAGTTACCCTGTGGAGATGTAAGGTATTGGAATAAAAGAACAAGACCAAAACGATGCAATGCCTATTCAAAGACTCCTACTGTAATCATAAAAAAATATAGTTGTTGTTGCAACCATAAAAATAATCATCAACACCAAAGGCAATTATTAAGAAAATGTGTCTTTTAGGTCAAAATTACAAACATTTTTCTTTTTTGTCTGTTTTTGCTCATGAACAACAGGCTGATAAATGTAGGTATTAAAATAACAATAGGTAAAGGAATAACTTCAGCTTGGCTCTACATATACACGTGGTATAATGACAGCTTCTTTCTAAATTATAAAGGTTTATAGAAAAAGATAATAACTCAACCTCCATCCATCCATCCATTTTCTTGCACCCTTGTCCCTTAGTGGGGTCGGGAGTTGCTGGTGCCTATCTCCAGCTGACGTTCCGGGCGAGAGGCAGGGTTCACCCTGGACAGGTCGCCAGTCTGTCTCAGGGCAACACAGAGACACACAGGACAAACAACCATGCACACACACATTCACACCTAGGGACAATTTAGACAGACCAATTAACCTGACAGTCATGTTTTTGGACTGTGGGAGGAAANAGAACATGCAAACTCCATGCAGAAAGGCCGGGGCTGGGAATCGAACCCAGAACCTTCTTGTTGCAAGGCAACAGCTCTACCAACTGTACCACTGTGCAGCCTAATAACTCAACCTTCCAGGCAAATATTTTATTCAACATACTAAGATAGAAAAACTCAACTATGCTACTGAGTGAAAACATAAAAGAATGATGATTGACCACGGAGCAAGGTGAGACGAGTTTACTTGGGAGAAATTATGACCGGGGATTTGTCAGCTGCTGGCAATTGACAGGTGGCATCATGTCAGCTGTGTCCTTGCTACTGTTTAAAGTTTAACTGACTGTAAAAAGTGTATTTATGAGCAGTAGCATTTTGTTTTACTTTTCTGTATTATTACATTTTGATGCATTAAGTAGCTTTGGTATTCAAGTTTATGTTTTACAGAGAAGTGAAATTTTTACCACTGAGGGAAAAAAATGTTAAATTTAATCTGCATATTAAATTAACAAATACACAATTTAGTCCCCAATTATTAATTCTCCTGACATATTCATACTTCAAACAATATTTTAACATGAACATGTGTTTTCATAGCCTGATGTAGTATCTGCAATTAAAAGAAGTAACTAATTGCTGTAATGCCAATTCAAACTTTTCCACTTATAACGAGGAAGAAAAATATCTTTGCCAAAATTAACATTTTTATTGTGAATAAAAAACACTTATTGTTTTCTTGAATGATAGCCAATCCCATCTACGATGAACTTCTTGCATGAATTACGCTAACTTTAAATTGTCTATCTATCAGGGTTATGAAATAGTCATTCACTGTAGCTCCGACTACAGTGCATTGGTCATGAGGCACACAGAACATTGTTTTAAGCTTTTCTTTTTTTTTTTTTTAAAAACTATCTGTGATTAATGCCCCTACAAAACAAACACATAACCCATCCACCATTGAGACTGTTGTATTTTCACAAGTAGAGAAGATTCTTTTGAAACACAGACTGCATTTTTAATTGTTGTAAATGTTTGAATTTGCCGACATAGTACTTTCCTAATACATGGTAGGGATTTTGAGATTAGGATAGTTTTAGATATCGGGTATTGATCAGATCAGCTAATGAAAACGTCTTGGCTTTAACTAACTAGTGGCTAGTTTAACTAATTTTTTTTTTTTTTAGATTTTAAGTGTCTATGGCATAGCTATTTGTCTTTTTCTCTTGTTACCTATTAAATTAAGTATCCCTGAATGATATTAGGTTTCCATTTTTTTTTTTACTTTGAAGCGGCTTTATTTGGATCATGAACACATTGGTGTACCCCTGGTTCCTTTTGTTTTACTCCTATATAACAACATTTTAAGAAGTTCTTTGTGTAGATTTACAGGAAAGGCACTGCCAAAAACATAATCCTGCATGTATTGTAGCACTATAATTGGAAAGTTGCCATGATATCAATGTGAACAATTCCGCTAGAAATTCTCTGACAAATCCACACTCATGTGCGTATTTCATGGATGAAATACCGCTCCAGGTCTTCCTTGCTGCACCTTAGTCACACCACATTATTAACCAATAAGGCACCCACAGAGGTTTTGTGCATGCCCAGAATAATTGGCAAGCTTCACTCATAATGGGGAGGACAGCCCAAGACCTTCCAAAGACCCTGCCGAAACCATCCATATTCTGAGTGATTATTTTTTTTAATGGTGTGATGATGAAATGGGCCTCTGTGAAGAGAACTTAACCAGGTAAAGCCATTTTTGGTTTGTATTAGAATAGAATAGAATAGAATGGAATAGAATTCAACTTTATTGTCATTGCACTGTCACAAGTACAGAACAACAAAATGTAGTTTGCATCTATCCAGAAGTGCTATACAGAGTATAAATATGTATTTACAAGTGTCCAAAGGTGTTTATAGAAATAAAATGTTCAGTATCAATACAATATAATTGAAAAAAATATATAAAAAATATTGGAGCTATATGCACATATACAGATTATGCAGATTATTAAAAAGATATGTCATTGAATCATCAGTTGAATAAGTGAGTTTTGGTGTTTTTAAGATTTAAAAAAAAAAAAAGCAAAGCAATTACATTAAATGCCTGATTGTGTTTTAATCCTTTAACATTGTAAGTAAAACTAACATTGGACTCTGAAAGTGAGTCGGTGTTGCCATGAGCAACTGTGTTTTCATGTAATTTGCATGCTGCTCATGTTAATTGAAAGTGGTATCATGATGAAGTTATTTTCTTCCAAAATATGCTTGTCAGTGGCAATGATGTGTTCAGGAAGATAATTCTGGGTGAAAGATTTGACAAATGATACTTTTGAAATAGCAAATAGGTTTAATGAGAACAGAATTTGTTGGGGGCTGAGGGGGTTATACACTGAAGGGCCTCTCTGTTTACCGTGACAACACTGACTTATGCTGGAAAAATTCTGGTCAGCTCCATCTTCTCCAGTGAGATGTTTTTTACAATAGTTTTCTTGCTATGGAGGAACACTCTCTTATGATGTGGGCACACACACACACACACACACACACACACACACACACGCAATGTAAGTTCAGGTTTTTCCAGAGAGGATAAGACATTGCGACTTATCAAGCTACCCCTCTCCATCAAGGTAACAGAGGAACAATGCCAGGCAAAGTCAATTAACTAGCTTGCAGATTACAGCTGCAATCAAATTAAATGTGCAGACATGACGAGGGCAGAGAGCCAAATAGAATATAAAGTGGCAACAAGGCAGTGATGTCTATCCACATATCACAGCTGGAGGCATGGTGGAAAAGAGCCCAATGTAAGCTTGACAGAATAGATATAGGGCACAAAACTAAACACAAACTGACTTTGTACAAGTGGATTTCTCCTTCGTCCTGTCACTTTTTCAAGATTTTTTAGCAAAACCTGACACACCGTACTATTTGGACACGAACGCTCGTTACATGCGAATGCGGGGAAATGAGACTTTGCGAAGGGGCACAAATACTCCATGCGTCCTCCACCGGCATTTTCTTTTCTTTTCTTTTTTCTGTATCGGGCGAGAGATCTTGTCTGGAGCTTGGCGTGAGGCGCAAAGTTGATGCAGACAGAGAACACGTTGTACAAAGCAGCCGTTTGTTTGCTGGAAGATATCACTGCTCTCAGCTTGGCTGCCTTTCTGACTGAGCCAAGGGCTTTGAGGTTGAGCAGGAGGCAGACAAGAGGTGGGGAATGCACAGATAGCAGCACAGGGGGAGGGCAAACATGGCAGCATCTCAACCAAACCACTGCACAAAAAAAACAAAAAACTGCTCAAAGAAAAAGGAAAACCTTTACCATTTTATGACTTCTTCATGGAGACTGTTCACAGTTCGGTAAATTAGAATATCATTGAAAAGTTCATTTATTTCAGTAATTTAATTCAAAAGGAGAATCTCGTATAGATTCATTACACATGAAGTGATATATGTTAAGTGTTCTATTAATTTTGATGATTATGGCTTAACCCTAATGAAAACATAAAATTGAGTTCCTCAGAAAATTACAATATTACTCATTGCCAATAAAAAAGAATTTTTCATACTAAGGTTTTCTTTTTTCTTTTTACCATGCTATGTCCTCAAGACGAAAACTGCTGACTTGACAATTGTCCGTAGACAGTCACTGACACTCTCTACTAGGAGGTTACATTAAAGAAGACAATTGCATAAAAAGTTGCTGTTCACAGAGTGCTGAAGCCAGGCATATTAAAAGAAAGTTAAGTGAAGGAAACAGGTGCATATTCAAAAAGGTAAAACACAGAATTGGGAGTCGTGAAGGTCCAGCTCTTGTCAAAAAGTCAGCTTGTTCGGCTCAGTGCTCTTAGGCTCTAAAATGGCTCTTTGTTTAGTACCACTACAAGCTTTCAAATCAAATGGGCAATTATCCATTGTTTGTGTGTGTGTGTTTTTTTCAGAGTTTCATAGGTTTTTATTTTGCTTTCGTCTCATTATTAAACCACAGCACAGCGACCATTTCTTAATATTTTATTGAAGGCTTTCAGTTTGAAAGCCTGTTCCTGCCTCTGTTCCTCTGCACCTTCCCTGCACCTCTACATTTTTCACATGATGGTGTGGTTTAGTTTGTCTTTGCATTGTGTGCCTATAAATATAAAGCACTACCATTGGATTCTGAACTAGATGAGCGCCAGCAGCTGAGATTCATCTCTCCTCCCAACCCCTCCTGCCCCCCCACTGGGATTTTGCTCTTCTTATTCCCCCACAAATAGTCAGGTTTTAGAGTCAGTACATTCGTGAACAACACATCACTACTTGAGAGGATGGTAGAACAAAGTTCATTCAGGAATTTGTGGGAGATTCACAGACTGTCAATTGCAGCAGAAGTTGTGAGCGATTCAAGAATCACTGCATAGATCCAGAGCAATATAACAACAAGGAATGTTGGATTTCTTATGTTGGATTACTAGAAAACCGAGTACTATATTTAATTTTTTTTCTTTTTTATCTGAGCAAAGAATATAAAGACTACACTTTTCCTTAGTGACCTTCATAAAATGCCTGCTTAATTTGAAAATTTACTAGTTGGCAGAGTGATTTGACTCTTTCCTACACTGCAAAAAGTATCAATACCTGGTTTACTTAACCACAGTATCCCTGGCCTATGCCTTGCTGTTATATTCTCACCTCCCCCAAGTGCTTTCTCCCATCAAGGTTAATTTTCTTCGGAAGAATTCCCACTGGAACAATCAGCAAATAGAAGACAAAGTTGTGAATGGTTGTAGTTTGACAATTGACACAATAGAAATGAACAGAGCCACTCAATCCACTTTGGCCACACTTCAAATATTGAGTGATTAAAGCCAAAGCAAGAGGAATGTTTAAAACATTTAATTTCTGCTGTTCGGCTTGGCACTTTTCTCTTCGCAGTGGGGGATGGCTGTTTACAGCATGTGCAATTTCCGGTAAGCTGTATAGCGTAGCTTTCCTCACAGTCAGGGTGACACAGTGCACATGTCATGGCCGAAACGCACCGATTTGGTTTTTACTCTATAATCAAATTTCAATTTTCTTAAATTTTTGTTTTGTTTTTTAAAGTTTTAATTAGCTCTAAGCTGTTGTAAATCAACAGGATTAAGAAGGTTGTACTAAAAATCATCTTAGTATGTTGAATCAGTGTAAAATGAAGTTTCACTTACGGTATTGAATTAATGCAAAAGGTTGACTTTTCGGAGATGTTGAGATTTATCGAGACGCACATGTTTAATCTGTTATTTGACTCTGTGGCTTAAATCTGCACAAATGATTCTTTCTTATCCATGTGGCAATTGTCTGTGTTTCTCAGCTGGCTCTCAGTATTCATAAGTGTATGCTTTATTTATTTATTTTGCCCCTAACAGGCCCATATGTCGACACCATCTGGCCACCCAAATCGTTGAGCCGAACAACCCGCCCCCTCCCCCCGCTTTCCGGGATGTGCCCGTCCCTTCTACCAACTCCCAACCTGTTTTCTTCATTCTTGCAGAATGTTGTGCTCCTTTCATAAAAGTTCTAGCTTCAATTCCAATTTATGAAATTAATAAGATTTCTTGACGCTAAAGCAAATGAGAGAATTGGAGCAGAAATGTATGAGAGAATACGACCTAGTGACCAGCATCGGTGGTGTATTGTAAACATTTGTAATTCACATTTTTGATTTGACAATTAGACTTTGACCCGACACTCGGTAGTTTCTTCAAACTCTTCTTTCCTCACCCGGTTTCTCTCTACTCCACTGAAACTGATGATTCATACTCCCCTTGTTCTTAACTGCAGATCTTAACCTTGCCTCCGGCATCTCCCTGATTTAACCGTGACTCTACCTCAGAAAAGAATATCTTGGTTGAGCCAGTACCGTGGACACACAGAGAGATAAATTCACTAGGCCGTAAATCTAAAACTTGGCGCATTAAGGATGATTTTAGACCTTTTTAAAGATTTATATATATAGGCATCTAAAATTACATTTCAAACATTTTCTTTCTCAAACGTTTCTCTTGCATTAAGTTTCCCAAACAAAACTTTAAGTTGAAATGATGTCAAAAACTAAAATCCATATGCAATAAAGCAGCCAAACTTGCAGTGGCATTAAAAGTTTCATACACTGTTTAGAGATAAACGGTGTGCATGGATAAAAGTTGCTTTTGAAAAGACTGAGGCTCAGCATTGTGCTGTTTTTGTCTCTGTTTGTGATAATGTTGTAAAGACCTTTCAATTGCACTTTACTGCCGGCTAGAAAGACTCAGTGTGCTTTGCAAGTATGAACTGTGCCCACTGTCAACTTTTTCTCTGGGAGATCAACACCTCAGTCGACTGCCCAAAAAGAATGAATAAATAACTGGCACAAATCTGGATAAAATATTTTGATGTTCACCTTACTAAAAGGCACAGCTGGTGCTTTTGACCATAACCAATGTATGTCACTGAGCAGGATAGCAAGGGAGCAAAATGGCTTTCAAAGTACACTGTAAGCGAATTGTAGAAAATTCTTTTAAAGTTAATATAAATGACACACGTGGGCTTTTTTTTTCCTGTTGCCAAATGATGTTTTATTAATTTTCATTTTAACAAAGCATCCGCATTTTATGTTGTCATCTTCGCAATAAATTTTAGAGCCATTTTATAAATGTTCCCTTTGTGTTAAAATTCCTTGCATAAGTGATTAATTCATCAGCTCAGTGGGCAGATAAGTTTGAAAAGAAAACTAAAACCTGCCTTTTAACACTCACCCAAAAATATTCCACCAATATCTCCTTATTCCTGCATCAAGCATAGATTACCATTTGTAGAGTCACTCAGTCTGACTGAATTTAATGTAATCAACTTCAAAGTAAGAAGACCCCCTAAAATTATAACATCAGTCTGGATGGGATTCAACCTTATGCTTGACATCTTTGATATTTTTTATTCATTATATGTATAACGTAGTTTATTTGCGCTTAACATGAAGCTTGGCCTTTTTATTTCAAAATATGTAAAAGTTGCAACCATCAGTTTATTACATTAGTTGTTAATTTGTTTTGGTTCAAATCCCCTTTGTTGACAAATGTGCCGGTATTTAACTGGCTGCAAATTTTCCAATTTGAGCAGTAAAGGAATCATAGACTTAGCACATTAAGTATTCTTTCCACTCATTACGTACACTTAAACACACACACACACGTAGACCAACACACTAAACAGAGTAGCTGCCAGGAGGAGGGGGTGGATGGATGATACGGCTTGCTCCACTTTTCCATCTGACAGAACACAAGGGATCAAGACTGTGTCAAACAGCGAGTCAGCACGGCAAGAGGGAGTCGGCCAGTGGGGCTTATGTGCGCTCTTCCTCCATTGGATATCGCAGACACGGTCAGGCTCTCGGCTCATTACGGTTATCACAACAGTTTGCAGGGAAAACGTCACTGTGGTAAATGGAACTCTCAGACGTTGGGGCACGGAGGCTTGTCGAGAACTTTGGTGTGGGTTTCTCAAGGTGGTTGCAAATGTTGAAGATAACTCAAATTAGCCATGTACAAAAGTGGAGCTTTGGTTTTTCTCTGGAAGAGGACTACATGGATGTGTGCTAGTGGCTTCGACACGAGGAAAGTTCTGCTTTTTTACGTGGCCATGGAAGTTATGTGAAGACGCTTAGTGTATTTGGTCATATCACAAAATTAGCAGTCTTGTCTTTTACCAAACAAAATGTTATTGATTGTATCAACATGTGACCAGTGGAGGTAGAATGCTGTAACCTGCTGCCAAGGCAATCTTAGATCTGAGGCTGCAGCTTTAGCTGAAGATGAAGGTGTAGGAAATCTGTATTGATTAGAATTCAAACTTAAAGCCAGAAGAGAAGAAGACGAGCTTTCTCTCCAGGCTAGTGGAATAAGTTTCATCGTCCCTGCTGGATCTGAGGAGCTTAAAAGTAAGTAACCTCTCTGAATCTTAAGGTCTGTTATACATCATTGGTTTGACGTCTGCCCTGTAAAAAAAGAACATTTGAGATCTTTTATGCAAAGGTCTGCTGAATGGAGTGTTTTCCATAGTGATTCTTTTTTTTTAGTGCTGTGATGATGGTGGAAGAAGAGGGCACTTGGTTCTTTGGGTATCCCAGTTAGAGCCTCTGCCAAATGCTTGGAAAACAGTTTCCTGGAATTAATTTTTCATATAAATTCATACAAACCCTACTAGCTTAAAAAAATAAAAAATATATAAAAAATGCAAGCATTTTGGATCATTTTCTCAATCCTGGTTGGTAATTCCTTATTACTGGAGTTATCATTTTTGTAGTTACATTTAATGTCCTTGCGAACTGTTACAAACACAGATCATAAATGGCTGTAGCCAAGACAGGTATCTCTGCATTTCCTGTTAGCTCACTTGTTTGAACACCAGAAGGAAAGTTAATCCCTGGAAAGAAGCTTATAAATTAGCCCAGGGCTATACCAGAGAGCAGCAGATTGGGACAGTGGAGGTCACTGACAAAGCATTCTGAGCACACAATACGGGGAAAAGACTGTGTGAGGGAAGGTTTTGTGTGGGAGATCTCACGTGACATGAGCCACAAGAAAGACAAGGAGGATTAAACAAGGACAGCAGGTTTATCTCTAATGCTATTGGAATATCTATTGGAATTCTTACTTCTGTGCACCACAGCAGCAAACCAAAGGAAATAAGTTCTTATCAGGCAAAAATAACCTGTATAAACAAAAAAAGTATCTGCTTAGGATACTGAAGAAACAAAACTGCCCAAACATATTTGGACAAAGTGCTCACCCCTTTCCTTAGTGACCGTTTGTGCCCCCTTTGGCAGCGACAATTGTCTTCTGGCATTTGTGAAACCTTGGAAGTCACATAATAAATCTTCAGTGATTTCTAGTAGAAGGCAGAATTCATGGTTCCATCAATTATGAGAAGTCATCTAACCTGAAGCAGCAATCCTGAAGCAGGCCATCTTACTACCATTAAGTTTTACTGCTGAAGTGATATATTTCTGAAATGCTCTTTTAATTTTACTCCAGATCTAGCTGGATGTACACCAGCAAATGGGTTATACTGTTTGTTGTTAATTTTCTGAATATTTTTTCCAAAAGCCTTGAGGAACATGTTGTTGAGCAAATGTGAGCTGGGCCTTTGTTGTTTTGTTTTTTTTTGGTTAACAGGGTTTTTTGCTTTGGAACACTCTCATAGAGGCCATTTATGTCCAGTCTCTTTCTAAGTATTTATTTAGTCCCTCCTAGAAAAACTGATGATGTACTCTTGGGAGTAATATTAACAGGCCATTCTTATAAAGGAAAACCACCCTGAAATTCCAGCTGTAGAAATGGCTTTGCAATCCTTTCCAGGCTGACTGATGTCTGTGACCTTGGTTCTTATCTGCTCTCATTCTCCGTGATAGTGAAGATGTGTTGCTTTTTGAGATTTCTTGGACCGTGTTGTAAAACAGGTTTGAAATTACAGTAAGCGAGTTTCCGAATAAGTCAGTGAAGAGGCGGGTGTGGAGAAATGATTTTCCCTATCACACGAGATCTCCGTTGATAAATATTTAACGTTTGAGTACCCACTGCGGAGATAACATGTATATACTCGTAAGCTGTGCAATCTTTTCACATCCACATCGCATCATCCTCGCTATAATCTTGCAACATGTTCCTCCCGTTTCGAGATCTGTTCTGGACAGTGGAAGACCGGGAAGCTTAGTTCCTACACAGCAGATATCTGGGTCAGATACATTTATACATTAGGACACACATCCATAAACTGGAATAAAATGCTCAAGTAAGAAAATGGACATTGGGGCCTGTGTAATAGGTGGCACAAAAGGTTGAGTAAGTACAAACGATTTGTGTCATATGAAGATTTTCTTCAATGCTTCCTTGCTATATTGAGAGTAAAAATGGGTTGAATATGTATTGCCTCTGGTGAATGTGCAGTTCAGCTCTTTGGTAGTCATAGATAAAATGTCTTCCCCGAAAAGGCTTCTGTGAGCTCAAAGAAATATTTTATAGAAAACCGTTTGTCTGTTCCGACAGACACTTACAGCTGATCGTTAAAATTTTCAAGGAGTCACGATATGCTGGTTCACATGTATAATTTTGCAAGATTTAAAAAAAGGAATGAACAAGTAGATTAATTTTTTTCTTTGTCTTACAAGTAAAAACATGGAAAACCCTTAGTCCAGATTGGACATTTATGATGTTGCATTTGCCACGTTTAGAGAATCTTTTCAAGCAAAATGACCTTCTAATTGTTCTTTAAACGGCATGCAGATAATCACAAAATAAATTTTAATTTCTTCCATTCTGTGACTGTGAGCTAATCTGTTTGAGAACCTTAACTTAAAGACCCAGTTAAAGCCCTTTTCTAAATTGGGGATCAATTTGAACACATTCTTTTGTCAGTTTAATTATAAGGAGAGATGTGATGGCGAGCACAAGTAGCTAAAAGGAACTGGGTCAGCCTTTTACTTTAATTTTATATGCAATCCCCTGGCTCTGCTTGTTATCAAGAAAAAAAGTAAGGGAACATAAGAGATATCCACCCTAAACATGTGTAACCTCTCACTGAAGCTCAATTTTAAGGCTTATTTAAGATCAAATTACATGCTGTGGAATGACCCAAACCTTACAGTAGCAGGGCTATCATCTATTATTTAATTTGAGCAATATGTTGCCTGCAAAGTGTTTTTGGGGACATTTTAATTGATAGACCAAATCAAAGTAGTGCATAATTGAAAAGTGGAAGGAAAACAATACACATTTTTCATTTGTATCTATTTTTACAGCTCTAAAATATTTTGCATGGATTTCTAGTAAGTGCCTCTACGTTTTACTGCAAGTACAGCTGTAAGTATTTGGTGTGTGTCTCTGCCAACTTTACTCAGCTTAAACTTTGGTGAGTTTTCTTTGCAAAATAGCTCAATCTTAGCCAGATTAGTTGGTGGATCTCCACACATCAATTTGCAAGTCCTGCCACAGATTAATCATTTGATTTAGACAATGAATACATGACTTTAACTGAACCAGTCTGACAGTTATTCTAGCAGTTATGCTTTTTTATGCTGTTTTTAGCTTCGTTTATTTTCTCATCAACTCCTTGCTGTTATTTGAGAAAAATCATGGTGCTGCCAATTTAATGTTTTATTCTGGGAAATGTACTACTGGACATGTACAGAGTCTGTTTTCAGCCACACATACCCATGTTGGCCTGAAGCTTAATTTTGTTCTCATAAAAAATGGAACATTTGCAAATATGCCTTCTTATAACTTTCTTCTTGCAAGTCTTCCGTCAAAGTTGGATTGTTTAAAAGCCGACCTATTCATTGGTGGAACTCGATTTCACATAAGGATGCCCAAACAAAGAGAGCCAAACACAGTTGAGTTTTGTACATATTTTAATTGGAAAAAAAGTTTGAAAACATTCATCTTCTTTTCACTTCACAATGGATGAAATTCCAATAAAATACTATGAAGTTTGTGACTGTAACATGACAAAACGTGAGTAAGGTTACGGAGTATTAGTACATTTATTTTCAAAATCATGTGGTAATATCCAGTTATGGGAAATGTGTTCAGATTAAGCTCCAACGCATAATTTCTTGTGTTATTTCCTCATTGAGGCCATTTTCTTCCATGATACCTTTAAATTTTTCACCTTCCTGCCATCCTTCCGTATAGTCCTGTTCATGACTCTTCAAAGCTAGTTCTTCCACTCTGAATCACTCTGTTTGACAAAAAGGAAAAAAAAAGGAATGCCATAAAAACATCAGCTTAGACAAAATCTATTGCAGTGCTCTCCATGTCACTCATAGGATTGTGTATTGAATATTAAACCTGGTCGTGATGACATCTGAAGGCTTTAGCGTGAGTGGAAATAAATTAATTATTTTTTTGTAATTCTAACAAACTGCCTTTAATTTCCATTCTGACTTCCAACTAGGCATAGCATTTGTCTGTCATCCTCAGCTGCTTTCTTTAAAGCATTGCATGCTGTTTTTCATTTCCTCTCTTTCGTTAATTTTTTTTTTCTCTTGCACTTAGACATTTGGCCGGAAGCAAAAAAATATATATATATCGTGGACCTATTTTGTAAAACCTAGCACATTAGACATAGTAGAGGCACTTTCAAGTGATATTTCAAGTTGTATTTTGAAATCAGAATGCTCAACCAGCCATTTCAACCTTCCTTTTTACTTGCAAACTCTTTAGAGTATGAATACGTATATCAAAACACACTCAGAGTAATTCGTATAACCATCATCACTCTGACTAAAACTGAGATGAGCCAGACTGACTTTGTTGACCTGTGAAAATGTTTTTATTTGATGCTTGGCCGTCAACCAGCCGATCAGTTTACAAATAACTTCCTAAAGGACTCTGGTCTGATGAGACAACGACGTCAGGCGTCTTGTTGGCGGAAACTCCATCATCCCCACAGTGATGATGATGCTGATTGAGGCAGTATTTGTCTATCGGGATGCAGGAAATAGGAATTTTGGAAATATGAATACAGCAGACATTCTGACTAAAAATCTGCTCCAGAGTACTCTTGACCTCAGACTCGGCAATGGTTCATTTCAAGTCAGAATTTCAAAAAGGACTTGTTGGTGCAAATGAAGCCAAGGGTGGATCAACAAAGTATTTAATAAATGCTGTGGGTAATTGTGTAAATGCAATTTCTTTGTTTTCTATTTTTAACAAATTTGCAAAACACTCAAACTCATTTCCAAATTGTCCTAATGAAGTGATTGTGTCTAGAATCACGAGGAAAGTGATTCATTTAATACTATTTGGAGTGAGGTTAAAACATGACAATATGTGGAATAAGTGAAGTGATGTGAATACTTTTTGGATGATGCACTGTACAACAGTACAGAATATTCTTTTTAATTTTCATTTTTTTACCCATACCAGACAAAATTACAGAAACTGAAACCAGTGCTTCTTATAGTTGAAGAATACAATAAAGGTTTTTCTAACCTTTTTTCATCCTTTGCCAGACTTGACAGGAACTTATTTTTGTTTTTCCTCTGCCAACATCGAAAAACTTAACAGATTTACATAATGGCAATTTGACACACTTTAAAACTACAGTACCTGGTTTGAGATAACAAATAAGACGCGCTCCAGGTGCGACAAATTACTGACATTTAATCTGGAACTGATGAGGATTTTCAGCTTTAAAGATGTGATCAATGTGAAACTGTGCTTGCTTTGTTATTGGACAAATATGTTCCAGTATATCTCAATTCTTATAAAAGTCACACAAAAAAACAAGCCATTTGCCATTTCTTTCAAATCCTTACCTTCATGTCTTGGCACTGTTTAAAAGAAGATCAAATATTTTCTCATTCAAATATGCTAAAAATGCCAACTGTGAATTTAAGTCAGCTTTATAGATGACTGTGAAAGGTTGCCTTTGACAAACCTCTGAAGTGACATCACTGCTGAAGTTTGTATGTGTGACAGAGATGCAGAGGTGACTTTTCAGTTTAATTCCTTGCATTCAGAACTTTTAAGTATTTTAGACATTCAAATCATGTTTAGCTTTCACTTTTCATTCTACTTTGATAGGAGGGAATTGGCTTTCATGGCACTGCCCTTTCAGTATGAACGTCGTGCCAATTCATTCTCAGCAGACAAAAGGTCACTTTGTGCTGTTGCTTAGGAGGTATATTTCCTGTTTGTTTTTTGAAAAGCCACCCCAATATTCTGCAAACAGTTAGGAGACAATTAATCTTTTCCATATGCATATTTTTTTTGTTGACTGAAAACTTTAACATGCATCAGAATTGATATTTGTATGTATTTACTTGTCACTCTCAGATGTTGTTATACCTCGTTTCTTTAATTATTGTTGTTTGGCTTCGGTAGTTAAAGTAAAAAATAAGTAAATAAGAATATTATCAGAAAGATAATTTATTCCTGTAATTTAATTCTAAAAGGAACATTTTATATGGATCTTTTTTTAACACATGGCGTATCATTAACTTAAAAATGAGTCTCTCTAAAAATATTTCAGGATATGCAACATTATTTTTATTATAAAAATGTTAATTGCAAATGTAAATGAAGAAAAATACTTGCCAGTCTGTACAAAGTCCTAAAGCCACAAAAGGCCATTTCTAAAAAAAAAAAAGAGTCTCAACTCTCACAAGCAACTGTGTTAATGGAAAGTTGATTGGAAAAAAAGCAGCGCGGTTGAAAAACATGCACAAGAAACACAGGCTAAACTCAAACCTTGAGAGGATTGTGACTTGCAAGCCACGAATGGGCTGAGGAGAAAATAGTCTGAAGTTGTTCAGTTGTTCAGAGTCTTCATTTCACCTAGAAATAAATTTAGCATTTCATTTTGAAAATCAAGGTCCAGACAAAAATTGCAGTGGCACAGAATCCAAGATGTTAGAGTTTCAGTGTGAGGTTGCTGCGGTCATTGATCATCCGGGGTGTCAAGTTATTTGCTGGTGATGGTCCCACGTGTCTTATCGAGTCCGAAGTCATCACAGTCGTCATTGCAGGGGCATTTCATTAAACTTCATTCTCTCCTCTTCATTTTTCAGCAAGACCTGGCAACTGCTCTCACATCAAATAAAATAAAAAAATACCTTGTTTCATCAACTGAATTGCCAGAAATAAAGGCTTGATGAATTGATATATTATGTGACTGTCACGTTTTGAGCTCAAGAGCTTGTAAAATACACATTTAGTATATGTCTAATACATATAGGCTTTAGTCATTGTTTGTATTTAACTCCCTCAGTCAATAGGTGAGAGACAAATTACTGACTATGTTGCCACTTCACCATTTTCTCACAGGAATCCATTCATGCACGGGGAGAATTTCAGGGTTTTAGTTCAGTTGTCACAAAGGGAAGAAACAAATGTGTATTTTAATCTTTCTACATTAGCTAAGCCCAGGTCGTAATCCTCAGAGTCACCGGGTCTCGAAGCGAAAGCCGATGTAGCGCAGGTCTCTGTAAGAACAAAGATTAATCAGTTTTGCGGACGACATGACGCTTGGCTAAATTCCAAGCCGTAATGTTACCGATGGGCACCAGAACGACCAATCTGATTAGAATAAAGAAGGCGAGTTTGAGTCTTATGAAACAAAGAGGGGATTTATTTGTTACACATGTGAGGTGTCATCTGAAGGGGGCTGCTGGAAAACTCCCTGCCAACACCAGACAGTGATCTGAAAGCACAGCAGGCCAAACGCCGGGCAGGGAAAGAGTGAAAAGATTCACAAATGAATGATTCACAAATGAATCTTCACTCCGTTTGTCTCTCTAGTCCATTTTCTCTGACAAACACAATGACACATACACCACCACACACCATGTTGCAATCTGTCAAACTGTCACTGCTGCTGCGACTGGGTTTTCAAACCTCGGGTCTTTGAAGTGCACTGTGCTCAGATCTCATTATCGGCATTGTAATTTGTGTGCCAACCGCGTGGATCGGTGTGTGCGTTATGTCTGTGGGAAGCCCGTCATATCAGGATCCCTCTGGGAGTAACGGTGCCGTAGCTCCACCCACGCATACGATGCGACGCATTGAGCAGCAAGTGGCCAGAGGGACCACCAAAACAATCATCATGACATTTTTCCGTAAAACAGGTGCAGAGCATTTTAATAGATATAACAAATGCGTAATAAATTTTCTCCAGAAAAACTGTCTTCTGTTGTGCCTTGCCTTCCTCACCTTTCAGTGGTCCGTTCTTTTGGGTTTTGATCTGAAGTTTGGCAGATGCCTGTGTTTGAACAGTAAGGCATCAAGTGTCGGGACAGGAAAGGGAAGCAGAGACGACCACAGACTGATGATTGTTCACTTGCGTCACACCGTTTTTCTTCCCCACTTTGTCACCCGGTTCTCCAAAGGAGCCTGCACAGCCGAGCTGGGTGTTACTCTTTGTCGTAGCTGGGAGGGAGAGAAACGGAATCATCAAAATTATTTTACTGTTGTTGACAGAAACAAAAAAAAATGTTGCGTTGTTGCTTTCAAGAAATGAAAAACTTCAAAGTAACGTGAAATAACATCTTCAGCCTGTCACGGTTCAAGAATGATTAACTTTGAACAGATTTATTACAGTATGCTAAACTAAAATAATTATTTAAATGAATGTGAATAATTTTTGCAGACTTTAAGCATTTTCTGATTTTATTGATAAAATTAATTCAAACTAATTTTACCCAGAGAAAAAAAACTAAGCCTCTTAGAATTATATGGACATGATTCCAAAAACTTCTAATCAAGTAGGAGTAGCACAACATTAAAACGTTTAATACTTGATGCTCATTACTAATTGTCAAAAACATGATTTCTAAAAATGATAAATCCTGGAAAGAAATATAGAATGAGTTTGATTGTAGCATTGCCAATAGATGGTTCAACCAACTATTGGCAT
>CAEGAF010036845.1:0-10497 GCA_903067075.1 Micropoecilia bifurca | reverse complement strand
AGATAGAGACATAACACCAGTTTTAAAGTCCCTCCACTGGCTCCCTGTAGCTCAAAGAATAGACTTTAAAATACTGTAGTTAGTTTATAAATCACTGAACGGTTTAGCACCACAATACCTTAAAGATCTGTTATTGCTGTACCAACCGTCTAGACCCCTCAGATCTTCTGGTTCTGGTTCTGCTCTGCATCCCCAGAACCAGAACGAAACGAGGAGAAGCAGCATTCAGCTTTTATGCACCACAACAATTTTTAAACAAACTTCCAGAAAACTGTAAAACAGCTGAAACGCTGAGTGCCTTTAAGTCTCAAATTAAAACCCACCTGTTTAGAGTTGCTAATGGATAAATTAGGGTAGAGTGCAGGTTTTGATGTCTTTGATATGTTTACCTTTTTAATCTTTTTCTTTTTTTAAAAAAATCTCTTTAATGTTTTTATCTTTACTTTTTAATTTCTTTTTCTTTCTCATTGTTTCCTTTTTAATGCTTTTTAAAAATCTCTTTCTCTCTCTCACTGTTTATTCGCTGTCACATGTTGTTTTTATTTCAATTATGTGAAGCACTTTGAAATGCCTTGCTGCTGAAATGTGCTATACAAATAAAATTCGATCGATTGATTGATTTCTTTTATACCAAAAATGTTTGTATTATATATGCTTGTGTTTGTGATGGGGCCTTTGCCTCCTTAGGTCGTTCACTCACCTGGATGTGGAGCTCAGGTAAACTCAGTGGGATGTCGGCTACAGCCATGATGGGCAAACTGTCCCCCTGAGCTTCAGCCAGCGCTTTCACCCGGATCAGGTGATGATCAGAGACACACTTGGCGTAGTCGTCGTAGCGAAAACGCAGCACTTCTTTATGAGCTAAACGCACAGAGCATAAGAGAAGAAGTCAATCAGACTGCAGCTGGATCTCTGGTTTATCCATCAGGCTCTGCTGACCCTCCTGAGCCGAAACAGTCACTCTGTTCATCTGCCTCTGACACTCCCCCTGGTGGAGAGAGTTGTAGGTGACAGCCATGGCTCGCACCGTCAGCTGGACGTTGGCATCATCTCCTCCTTCATTCTTCACCTACGAACAGAACAGACATCATTCATCACTTAGAGCAGGGGGATCAAACCTGTTTACATTTTGCGAAACATTAAAGTCACGAATGTTCTTAAAGGGCCGCCTTCACTGGAATATATTGATAAAACCAATTTTAAAAAACCCAGAACTGCCTCTGCATTTGATAAGTTCTTCTCAGTCACTCCCCCTAGAATTTAGCTTTTTTTTAATAATGAAAATCAAAGATTTTCTGTTACTAATTTATAAATATTTACTAGAAATGTTGCGATACTAGCACTCGTGCACAACTAATTCTGCAAAGTTAAATAAACACTATGCCAAGTCTATGTGGTCCTTATCAGAAGTGGTGTTAAGTTAACTCTTTTCAGAGTTTTTTCAACAAGAAATTAAGTCATTTTAACACTTGAAAAAGTTAGAACTACTACTATTTTTTAAATAACTCTGTACGAGTTAAATTAACACCAATTTTGATAAGGACTACATAGACTCGGCATATTGTTAATTTAACTCTGCAGAATTTGTTGTGTGTAATGTTAAATTTGATATTTTGTTAGTCACAAAATCTATTACAGACAATAACTTAATATTAAGTAAGTCTGAGGCAGAAGTGTAGAAATAAAAAACACTGCCACTCACAGGTGGAAGTTAGCATCACTTCAACCCAATATTTTTGCAAAACATGTGGCAAAACGTTGATTTTACATTAATCTCCATAAAAAACTGGAGGGACAGGCTCTGTAATTTGGCAGTACACATGTAAAAACTGCTTTGATTTGATCAATGAAATAATACTGAATCACTGTTTTCTTAAATGTTTTGTATTTGACACATGAGACTTTGAGAGCCAAACCAAAACATTGCAGAAGAAGAAGAAAACAACCAGAATCCTGTCTCTGTGCACCTCAACAATCACATCAAAGTCGGTTCCAAACACGGGGTTAGGATGTCTGATGGACAGGCTGAGCTGTGCCGGCTCTACTCTCTCATTGGGCTGCAGGGTGGACCTGCGCTTTGCCTTCTTATAAACCTCTCTCTCCTCCACAGAGCCTGCAAAACAAAAAAAACACAACTATCAGTAAAACTCCTACAGAGAAAACAATTATATGCCACAGTGGGAAGAAGAAGCCTCAACAGTCTGACGCCTCCATGTGAAACTAAATAAGAGCTTCTTGGATAAACTGTAACAACTGTGTCAGTTTTAGATTGAAATGATTTTTTCTGCTCAGCCTCTGACCCTCAGGGTATTTGTAGAGCAGAGTGACGTCTTCTCTGACGTTGCCATGAACGCTTTTGGTGCTGATGTTCCTCCCCACGTTTCTCTGGTCCACGCTGATCTGCTGCCTCTGGCCGCCTGGTAGGAGCCTCCAGTAGACGATGTCAGCGTTCACCTCGGCGAAAACAAACCGAGCGTCGTACTTCACTCCCAGATTTCCCTCCTTGATAGCCGCCACCGGACAAGGACCGCAGCAAAACTCCCCTAAAAAACACATTCATAATTAATTTAAGGTGGCTGTTGCACTGCAAAAACACAAATCCTTACCAGGTATTTATGGTCTCAATATTGGTGAAAAATACTAATTATAAGTGAAATAATATGCCAGTTGAAACAAGACAGATTAGTTCACTTATAACATGTGGAAAATGTCTTGTATAAGTGAAATAATCTGCCAATGGAAATAGTACTTTTTCATCAATTTTAAAGAATTATTGGTTTAAAAACAAACTCCTTACTTGCCAGCTAGTTTTGTCTTATTCCAAGTGTACTAAGATATTTATTTGCACTAGAAAGTAGAAAACAAATACTTGGTAAGATTTTGTGTTTTTGCAATGTGCAACCATGTGTGAATTGGCAGCTCATCCCATTCAATCAAGTTTCAGGAAAACATTTAAAAATTTAAAGTATCACATGAGTTGAAGAAAAGATATTTGGAACATTAGAAGAACTCAGAATCGCACCATTGCTCAGTTCCTGAGGTGTGGGGTCCAAAACCTGCCAGCCATCATTTCCTTTGGGCAGATCGTCTCTCCTCATCCAGGACTCCACCCAACAGTGGAAGTTCCTAAAACCAAAAGAAAGACAGGAAAAAAATCTAAAACTGTCAGATGAATAATTTCTCTGACATTTGCTAAGACGTCCACTCATGGGAAGATTGACAACAATCTTACATAATACTGTTGTGAAAGATATTTCTCTCTCTGTATGACTTGAAATTCCTTGGAAACCGACTTTGCACTGATGCCACATGTATGATTAGTGTGAGGGATTGGTGCACCATGCAGTGATGTTGGAGGAAGTATTGCTGCAATGCTGACATAAGCACTGACCTCACCTAACTCATCAAAGGTCAGAAAATCAGTCACTCTCCCCTTTAGCTCTGCTGTAAGACAGGACTGACCATCAGGCTTTTAAAGATCAGCCAGACAACTGCAGATGCTGCACACTAATTATTTTATAACTGGGATCAAATTTGAACGTATATAACTGAGTTTGAGGCTCGGTGAAAATAAAAGTGTACTTATGTATTTTGAGTTTTTTTTATTAAATTAAAATATTAGCATGTGAAATTTTTCTTTAAGGAAAGGTTGTCAAACTTATTTTTTCAGCCTTGTGGTTTTGGGCCACATCAAGATCAAGAATGTAAAACTACATATTCACCAACTGTTAAGGTCTCTGCACTCAATGAGAAAATCTTAAGATCAAATCTCAGACAGTTTTCAGATTCATTTAAATTGGGACGGTACAGATAAAAGTTCTAATTTGATTGATAAAATGATATTTATAAACATGGTAACTCTGATAATTATATTTGTAGTCCAGAGAGCCACATAAAAACGTCGACCAGTCCAGACTTGTGCCAGGGGCCTTGAGCTTGACACAAACCTGTATTACCTTTAGAAATGTGCACAAAACTTTGTCAATATTCTGCTAATGTAGAAAAACAGTGTTTCTATTAAATAAAGCATGAACTAACATGAGAAATCGGTAAAAAAAAAACAGGCACCACCATCATGTTCCAACTACTTCCTGTTGTCTTCTTCTTCATGGTTTTCACCAGTGGAAACATCTGGTTGCAAAAATGAGTTTCCAATACAGTTTTGTAAAATAAACTAATTTTGAAACGGCCCCAAAAAACACACCTCATACTTGTACCAAAACATTTTGATAAAAATAAAAAAAAAATGTATTTTATTTTTATTGCACGTTTCTGTTAAGCAAGTTTATTTTCAAAAAGTCATATTACAAATGATGGATGGAAACACAGCTACTAATTTGGTTCTAAAAAACTTCTGATGTCCAAGAATAAAATAATAGGAATTATAAAGTGTTTTCTGTGTAATGAATGTTTGGATTTGATTTTACCATTTGCTGTCTGTCTTTTCCTCTTTGCTCTCAAAGTCCACCAAAAAGTCCAAGGACAGATTCCCGTCCACATCGTGGGCTGAGCAGAAGTTGGTTATGAGGCGCGTTGGGATTCCCAGACAGCGAAGAACTGTAAAAAAAACCTTGTTGTCACTCTGTCTTCCTGTCGTTTTTTCCTATGGATTTTGTCACTTTTACTTATCAAGTAGACATATTCACATTCACTGTGGGATTTCTGGAAACAACATGTAGAAAACTTAAATGGTCATTTGTTGTAGATTGCTGTGGATCTGTAAATATTTACAGTTGAAGCTCTTACCTGTGCAAGCGACACCTGCAAACACCCAGCACTGGCCGTATTTGACGGCTCTGATGCCGGATTTGCTCCACTGCCTGAGGATGGGGACGCTGCCCGTCCATCGGTTTGGTGCCACTCCATCCAGATACGGTGGCCTCCAGCGCCCAATCAGCACGCCCCGGTCACCATTGGCATTCACCTGTACCGGTGGAAAAGACGGCTTTAAGTCTGCAAAATAATTTATTCTCAAAACTGAAATAATCTTCCAAAATGTCTTGTTTGAACTAGCATTTTAGTTCACCTATAATTAGTATTTTTCATCAATATTAAGGAATTGTTGACTTAAAAGAACCTCCTATATTTTGCTGAGAAGTTACTTTTTAAGTCAATTTTCAGGCGATTATGACCAAAAATACTAAGATTTAGTGTTTTTACAGTGCAGGGACCACGTGTTTATGTTAACCTTTATGAATCCATCATGTGTTTTTCAGAGAAGAAGAGTTCCTCACCATTGCTGTGACCATCCTGCTGACGTAGATGGGATCAGATCTGCTCTTAATGTCCATCTTTGAGTTGTGCAGAGCCTCCTTGGAATTATCCAGGACTTCAAAACAAATGTCCATCACAAAGTCCTCAAACTTGTCAAGAAACGTCATTAGGGAAGAAAAATGAGACGAAAACAATTAGCTTGTTGCTCATAAAATAAGTGGATTTAAGTTAAAGTTTTTTACAGTGCAGGAAGAATCGGTAATGCACCAGCATGACCTATTGACCCTTTGCACGTGACGTCATGCTATTTATGAACTCTGCTGCTCCGCCATGACAGACGTCAAAACAACCTCTACGATCCTGTAAAGCTTCTGAAAAAACTCAGATGGCTTAATGCCGCTTTTATTAAGTTGATTTCACTTTAAAAATTGATACAAATCAAACCAAAGTTGTCAACTTATTGTAGGTTTAATGAGGAGAGACGCTGCAGCATTTTATAGCAGCCCTCAATGTAATCGCGGATCTGCAGAAAACACTTTTTACAAAGTAAGAAAATTAACATTCATATACTTTATTAGAAAGATATTACATTTTGGAGAAGGTCCGCCTCCAACCATTAGTAACAATGGAGAAAATGCTCTACCATCATGTAGCCTAGCATGTAAATAAAAACTGGTTAGCATTGCGCCTTTTGTACGTTTTGAAGGTGTAAAGAGAAACGCTGTTTTGACATCATATGGTGTGAATCCAGGCAAAGTCTGTAATTTGATCAACGCATCAGGATGGAGGACTTATGGATTTTGGTTTCTAAGCAGCTTCAAGCTTTAGTAAATACAGCCGTCTATGAGCCCCAACCAGGTGTGTTACGTTCACAGACAGATTAGCTTGACTCTAACAAGCAGAATCCAAAAAGAAACTGACAAAAACAGCTTGGAAAAACAATTGATTAATGTCTGTCACTTCCGCCGTGCATCATGGCGTCTGGACTGATAAAGTGACCAAGTTGCAAAAGGTCAGTTGAAATCGTTCTGGTTCAATGTAAATGATGCCAAAGACATTTTATGTTTTATTTCTTAAAGGAGACAAAATTAACATTTTTCACATTTTCTTACGTCCATTTGGGATTCTACTGATTATAAAACAGTCCAAGCAATTTAAAAAAAAAAAAAAAACAGGCGATTTCTGGCAATAAGTTGGCGTTTTTTACTGTCTGGAAAATGAGCCTTTTCAGAAACCTCCAGATTTTAATGTCACAGGTCAGCCGGTACTGCCACTCACCTAACAACCCCAGCGAAGGCCAACCTAGTCCATTTACCACTCTATGCTGTACAATGGCTGCTGGAAAAGACAAGTGTTTTGTTGTCGACTTATCATCCAGAAACCACTTGCTGGTGTTTTCATAAATGCCTAAATGCCACACATCTTTTTAGAACATCTTGGTGTTAGTATTTTTCAGATTATGCAGACAAAGGACATGTCCTGTCTGTTTGTCATCCTATTCATCTGGTCACATTCTAACACGTCTTGTCCAGAAGTCTCTTCTCTCTAACAAACACGTTTTGTGATCCAGCCGAAACCCCAGAGTCGCCGCTGACACACTGCTGTGAAAAGTCTCACATGCCAAACTGTCCTGACAGACGGACACAAGCACTTCTTCAACCCATCCACATAATGTATGTCTGTGGCTGCATGTGGGCTTGGTACCTGTCCATAACTCCAGGGAATGCTTTTGATGTAATCCCAGGTATCCATGAATATGACTCCGTCTTCGTTCATGATGTATTCATGAAGCAGCCTCTCATCAGGCAGGTACACAACATCATCTGATACACAGACATGCAGAATTAGCCACAAGGTTTTCTGTTGTTAATGCACCACAAAGAGTTTAAACATCTAATGTTTGCAGAAATGGCATATCAGGAAAAGTACACTGCAAAAACACAAAATCATACACAGTATTACTTTTTATATAGTTTCTAGTGCGAATATCTTAGTTTTATCTTTCTTCAAGTGTACTAACTTAAAAATTTATTTTCAACAAAATATATGAACCTGTTTTAAGTCAATGAGTCCTTAAAATTTTTTAGTTGTAACTATTTAATCAATATTAAGGAATTATTGACTTAAAACAAGTTCATATCTCTTGCTGAAAAGTTACATGCAAGTTAGTTTTGTCTTGCTTCAAGTGTACCAAGATATTTGCACTAGAAACTACACAAAAATACTTGATAAGATTTTTTTGTCCATTGTTCCACAGTCAGTCTCTGAGTGTTAAAACATATCTGCTCCTCTCACTCTTTGCTGTTTCCTCCTCCTATTTTTCCATCTGTTTCCTGTCGTTATTGTTTTAATTCCTGTGTTTGATCTGCTCTGGCTCCCTGTGTTCTACATGATTTCTGTTCATTAAATACCACAGAAAGTACTCCGCCAGCTGCATGTATGCCCACCATCAAACTACATAACATGACAGAATTATTAATTATGAACATGTGTGACTCACAAAAATAAAGTTTCTTTTAAATGAATTCCGTAGGAAGCATCTTCTACCTTTACACCACGGGTTAAACAACATGTGGAAGCTCATTTTGTCCACTTTCTCCACGATGCGTCCATCCGGCGACATCAGCAGCACGACCAGACGGTACTGTCCAATGATGGCGTCTGCTGGGCTCTGCAGAGTCAGCAGTATTTCCCCCTGAGCCTCCTGTTGGTCAAACCACCAGCTGTCTCCGGCCCCCTGCTGCTTCTGAACCTTAACCACCACCTCGTCTCTTTTACCTGAATAAACACAAAGTTTTAGTCAGTGCATGTTGATGATCCTTGTTTTCTATTATCAAGAAACAAGATGCAACAGTTTCTCGCCTTTAAAGAAAATATGAGGCCTCGGCTGTAAATCTGTGAAAAATTTGTGGTTTTTTTGTATTTTTTGTTTCACAGCCAATGAATCCCACAAACATTGTGTGCAGAAAAAATTAATTTTTACACGTCGATGTTTGTTGGGTCAAGATGACCATTTTCTCACTCCTACCAAACAACTGATCAGCCCTCTGTCAGCCGGTCTGCCGTGGTGATCAAACCGAGCCTGTGAGCGCAGATAAAAATGACTCTATCTTTGTTGGCAGGCTTTGAGGTGGTCTGAATAAATTTGCACAAAAAAAAAACGGGTTTCCAATCTTGCTCCACAGGAAATAAAATGCAGCTCAGGCAAGACGAGAAACAGAAAAGGCATCTGGGAAACCTCCCATCTTTATCTTTCTACTGACACTGGAATGTAAGGGTGAATATCCTCACGTTTCTCAGCCTGAAAACATCCAGCAGCTTCCATGTGAAACAGAAACAGCTTTTGTTTTTGTCTTTCTATGATTTAAGATCTCAGTTTTCGTGTAAAGAATTTCCTCGTCTGACTGCATGAAAAACCCAAACTGACAAACATTTCATCTACATCTAAAATACACTGTAAAAACACAAAATCTTGCCATGTAGTTTCTAATGCAAATACAAGTACAGTTGAAATAAGTGAAAACTAAGGTAGAAATAATTTTTCAGCAACATATAGGAGCTTGTTTTAGGAAAACAATTCTTGAACATTGATAAAAGGTTCTAGTTACACTGTCAACATTTTCACTTATAAAAAGATATATAAAATGAGAAAAACAATCTACCAGTCGTCTGAATTCAGAATTACTGAGTATTAAAGAATTTTCCATCTATTAGCTCTAATATTTTGCTGAAAAGTTGCTTGTACTTTAGTTTTCTTTTCACTAGAAACTAGAGACAGATACTTGGTAAGATTTTGTGTTTTTGCAGTGTAGTGACTGAAGATGTCTCTGATTGGTCAGCTCACCCAGGTGCAGGACGAGCTCCAGCTGGTGTCTGGGGGGCAGAGAGTCTGAGCTCTGCACGGTGATGGAGAAGGGCTGCCCTCTGCGGACGATCAGGCGCTCGCGATCGATCTCCCTGGTGCGGTGAGCCAAGTTGTTCTCATGGCTTCTCAGGTCCACGTCGACAATGAAAGCTGACCAGAACCAGCAGAGATGAGTTAGATGCATTTTTTTCAAAATAAGAAATGCTAAACATAACTTTTTACCAAATATCTTTAAGTAGTGTAAATATATTGGTACCCTTGACATAAGACAAAATTAACTGAAAAGTTACTTTTCAGCAAGAAATAGGAGCTTGTTTAAAGTAAATAATTCCTTAATATTGATGATGATGTACTTTTTCCACTGGCAGCTTATTTCACCTTTAAATTATAATTTACAAGTGAATAATCTGCCAGTAGAACAAATAGTTTTTCATCAATGTTGAGGAATTATTGACTGAAAACAAATCAATTCTTGCTGAAAAGCTCCTTGTATATTAGTTTTGTCCTGTTTCAAGCATACTAAGATATTTGCACTACAAACTAGACAAAAAGGCTTAGTAAGATTTGATGTTTTTGCAGTGAAGAATCACTTGTCAACAGCTGATGAAAGTCAGATGGCTATAGGTTTGGTCTGGAGTCGGGATTAGTAAACTCTAATGGATCAGTTGTTTGATTTTGTGGGATTGAAATGAATGCATCTTTTCAACCAATCAGAAAACATTCTGATTATATTTCCTGTTCTTTTCTTCCACCCACAGCTGTTTTCTACCCAAAAGCCTAGAAAGTGGACCAGAGACTCGCTGTGCTCTTATCCAGTCAGTACTTGAGTTCTCAAACACTTTGGTCAGTGGCTGTTTTTAAACTGGCATTATAAATAGGCTTGGCACAGATGCATTTTTGAACCAGTGATGCTATTGGGATTTTTAGAGGTTGTTTAAATTTTCTTTTCTGAGTGTCCCTATGGCACCCACATTCTTTCCATTTTAAATAAATAAAAAACTATAAAGTTACAGTCATGTTAGACTAAGGGTAGCTCTGAAGGACACATGGTGACCTTCAGGTCAACTTACTCAGTCAGATCTTTGCTCTCTGAATAAGAAGTTGTTTTTGGTCATCTCACCCCGATATATTGACTCATAAATTAGACCATTTTTCCCCCACACAATACAATCTCTCCCCGCGTTTTCCTAATGCGCAGTAAAAGAAGCATTAATAACAGCGAAGTGGTCACTTACTGCTGGGGTCGGCCATCGCAGGTACTCTCCTCTGTCCTTCTTCCTCCTCCTGGTTCAGCTGGGCTCAGTATTTATGCAGCAGAGGGTCGACCCTCCCTCCTGTCTGACACACACACACACACACACACACACACACACACACACACACACACACACACACACACACACACACACACACACACA
>CAEGAF010036830.1:0-14669 GCA_903067075.1 Micropoecilia bifurca | reverse complement strand
TTTGGATGAAAATATGTCTGGAGGTATTCTAAATCATCAAACCCAAAAAATTAAATAAAGGAGCAACGTGAGGTACAGATGTGTGGTTTGTTGCCTAAGGGCAACGGTATGCCATAGAGGGAATACGCTCTCTACAACAGTTTAGATCATACGTCCATAAGCACATGAAGGATGTTCACTTTTGAATAAGGTTATCATAAACCAGTGCAGCATCCATGGATGCGCTGCTGGAATCGTAGCAGCCTCTCTTCTGTTTGGATGCCACCAGACTCAGCTCCTGTTCGCACCATCTGATCAAGCAAAACAAAAGCACGACAGATCAACACGTAATATGTGCTTATTTTTTCTGAGAAGTTCAAAAATGAGTTTTAATCAGTCAGCTTTTGGTTTGTCATACCTGAGAGCCGCATAGGTGTCATTTGGGGAGGCGTCTTTCCAGCATGCATGGTCAATGAGAAGAGCACCTGTTAACACACACAGTTAAGGGAGAACACTTTAAAGCACTGATGTAACACCACGGATTGTTAGATCAACGCAGAAGTAGAAATTAATGATAAGACATTAAGACATAGCTGCTTACAACTTTTCAGAATTTGTCACATTTGAAGCAAATTGTGAAGGAGAAGGAAAAATCTACAGTTTTTTTTCTATTTTAAAAAAATCTGAAGAGTGTGGTGTGCATTTGTATTTAGCCTTCTTTACCTAATGCTAAAGGAGCATTATTTACATAATGCCAAATAAAAATCAAGTAGTGCGACCAGTTGCTTTCAGGAGAAAAATCTTGAAAGCAACTACATACATTCAAATTTGTCGTTGTGATTTTTACAAAATGCAGACGGTTCTAGTATTGTGAACACATTTGAACAGATTGCAGTTGTTGCAGATGCTTGTGAAACACTCACCCGCATAAATGCGAGCCAGGCTGTACGCCAGATCTCTGGCCGCCAGTTCGAGGTAACTGGGTGATCTGGAAGCGGCTATCTGGACAAACTGCTCCAGGTCAGACAGAGCACTGCCGACTGCTTTCACAGCCGGGTCCAGTGAAGAAAAGCCCTTGGCACCCGCAAGCAGCGACTGGAAGAAGACAGTCACAGCTGTTTGACCCGCTTCCAGTAACACACCTTGCCCAACAGGTTCTGGTTTCCACGCCGTACCTTGACGTGCGCGAAGTAAGCGTGCAGAACCATCCCTGAACTACGGGCCACGCAGCGCAGCACATCCAGAGACAAAACATTCGTTGTCCCTTCCCATATACTCAGCACCTGTAAGAGAAACAACATGCGAGTTTAAAAAAAATCATAAAAAAGGCAGAAAAAAAGGTGGTTGGTAGCAACGCCACCTGAGCATCACGGAGTATTCCAGGCATCCCAGTGTCCTCGATGTATCCCTGTCCGCCAAAGCTCTCCAGGCCCTCAGACACAACAGCTACAGCCTGAGAGAAACGCTCAGGTCCGATACTCGGAATACTGAGATCAAAAACTAGTTTTGTGTTTGCAAAAGCAGCTCACCTGCTTCCCGGTGTACAGTTTGACCACAGGGGTGAGCAGACGAAGGAGGTGCAGGTCGAGCTCGCTGGCCAGGCCGCTCTCCTCTCGACCCAACAGACGGCACACATCCATCACGAGAAGAAAAGCTGCACGCGTCTCCACCTGTCCAAGCCAGGCAGACGTTTCAGAATTACTGTTAGTAAAAGCATTAACACCCTTTAGGCTATTTTCAGATTTTGTCACTTTCATACATCAGGGACAAACATGCTGTTCTGAGGAAGGAGTCCTGTTTTCACTTTTCTGTAATTCATGAAGGCGACACAGGAAGGACATGGAAGAAGGTCCTCTGGTTAGGTTAAGAGTAAAACTGAACATTTTTAGCCCACATGCTGAAGGCCATGTTAGGCAAAAATCTAAAAGTGCAGCCCAGACGCAACATATCTATGATGAGAAATGGAGGTGGCACCATTATTGTTGTTTGGATTGCAAATTCACAGGTTCAACTGAGCTTCAGCTATTTTGCAAAAGGAGAAAGCATATCTCTAGATGTGCAAAGCTTTGAGAGACATACCTGACTAGACTTGCACCATCAGCTGCAGAGAGAATGTCGACAAAGTTTGGATCCAAAGGATTAAATATATACGCAGGTCAAACTGCTCTAATTTTTACATCTAAAAAACTGAAAACCATTTATCTTTGTCCTTCCAGTTAACAATATTTGTTGTTCTGTCACAAAATCTCAATAAAGTACATGGACGTTTTTGTTTTAACGGCGACAAAATTCAAGGCGTGTGAATTTTTTATTTTTTATTTTTGCAAGTCATTGCAAATCACTTCTGCTGCCTTTACCTCCATTCTTGCAAGCGTCTGCATGTGCAATGGGTGGTCTTTAAGGAGCTTTCCGAAGGCGGTGCGGCGGGTGGCATAGTCACACGCCAACTGGAGCACTCTGTGACCAGACACATTATTTAATCAGCTTACTGAGGACAGGCTTCCACAGAGTCAGACCCCAAGGAAGAGTTATGATGTGGGGTCCTGCCTTCTCATTGCAGCGGCTGCAGAGACGCTGTTGTGAATCCTAGTTATTGTCAGCGTGTTGGCTATGGAGGCCACGCCTCTGCCTTCCTCCGAGAGCTGGTGATAGAGGAACAATATCTGGATCAGACCGAGTAGCAAAGCAGAACTACAACACTGAAAAACTGTTACAATAGAGCAGAAGCGAGGGAACTCGGCTTGGGAGTCAAAACATAGAAATCAAAATATTCAGGAATGATCTGCTCCTCACATTGACCGCAATGAAATATTTAAGTGTGATGTTCAAATTACAGACAAGCCCAGCAAGTTTGGAGCTGTTTAAAGTACAAAGCTCAAATCTAAGGAGATAAAATAAAATTGATTTGAAAATTAGTGCAAGTCAAGGCAAACGTTAGAAATCCCAGTTCAGCATTTACACTTTGAAATAAAGCATCATTTTCTTTCTGAAAACAACGTTTCTGGGTTAAAAACAAATGACAAAAAACACAAAAATCTTTCTGAATTAAAAATTAAAAGAAAATTCATGTTAGTGGAATTTTAGACAATAGTATCTTTTAATAATTTGCTTATCCTGGGGGGAGAAATATTAATATAATTTTGCAGCAACAGTTACAATTCCTGTGAGGCTTATTGTATTTGCCCTCTACTGTAAGTAAGGGAGGGTTTAGCTAACAGTGGAGCCCTCCTCCATTTTGAATGCTTCAAAGGTCTTTGCTAAAGTGCACTGCTGAGATGGAAACGTTGGTTTGCATATTGACGGCAAGAAACTCTGATAACCCGAGCATGCAGTAGTGACGCTCGGTCTGGTTAGAACAGATCAAACTGAATGAACACTGAGCAAGTCAGCTCTCGTTCTTGCAAGAAATAATAAAGTGCCGCTTGAGTGAAAATCGAGCAAGCGCCACTGACTCTGTATGCAGGCAGGCCGTCCAGCAGCAGCTCGGCAGTCGGCACCTGTCGTGTCCCCAGCTTGTCCTTCAGCCTCTGGACTTCAATACCCCTCAGTCGGCCGTCCTGGTCTCGACTCACCTCTGCGTAAAACAGAGACAGCCCCCTGCTGCCCTGTGGACAGAGACCAGGTCTGCTAGAAGTGGTGCATTCACTGACTGCAGGATGATGTTGGTGGGAGAATTGGCAGTACTGGGGTTGTTGATCCAGATCTGTCCTGAACTCTCGCCAAGGTGACAGTCATGTCTGCATCTGTGGCCGATGTGAACCACTTGAAGCCGTGCAGCCTATAGGAGCCGTCTGCTTGGGGAACGGCCACCGTCTCCGTGCCGGTGCCTGAAGACAAAGAGAAACTAAGATTTATAATAAGAGAGGAGTTTTATTAGCCATTTTGAAAAATTCAACAGTCCTCAAACCCAGTGGGAGAAAACTCCTGAGTCCTGGCATTACTAGATAAGTAACTATTTAAATATGTTCCTCTGCTATTAAATGTCCAGTGATTTATAAGTACGCAGGAGTCATTCTCCTGAGTTTGAATTTCATGCCACCGCTCTGTTGCAGACAGCACCCCCTGTTGGTCAACTATAGAATGAAGGCAGCACTGATTCACTACAGATCAACGCATTTCTACTGACCCACATCAGATCCTCCCTGCCTCTCAGTCATCCACTGGCCAGACGTCCAGAAACGCTCAGGCTGTCGGCTGGTCAAGCGACGATACGCTTCTTCCACTGCCGGCGAAACCCCTGCAGACTTTACATACACAGACACACACAATCCCTGTAAGGTCTGATTTGCAAAACTTAGTATATTTGAAATATACTGAAATGAGTTTTGCTTTGATGCAAGACGTTTTCTTCAAACTCTAAAAAGCTGCAGAAACACGCTGGAGTTATTGTTGTAGTTTTAGCTTAAGTGTAAATAAAAAAGGGGGAAAGATTAATTGTTTTTAACATTATGCAGCCTTGCTGGAAACCTTATTAAGACAAAAAAAATTGATGTGCAAAAATGTTCATACTCACCCACATAGGACTTTTTCACATTAGAATCACTAACTGATGGGATGGAACATAAATCGGTTTAGTCTGTGGATTTTAAACTTACCTGGATGACCTTTGCAGCTCCATCTGTCATGGCAAGAGGACAGGTGTAGAGGCCAGACGACGGGGAGAATATGTACAGCTTACTCATCTGGTAAACACGCCTGGAATGCGTGCGCACACACACACACACACACACACACACACACACACACACACACACACACACACACACACACACACACACACACACACAATTAACCCAACCAGAAACTGACAAAATCTGGTTTTTAAATTGATGTAGGAAGAAAAAGTCAGAGGAATAAGCTTACCTCCACTCCCCAAACGACTTGTCGTAGCCGATGGCAACCAGTCCTTCCTGCGCTGAGAGGTCTTTGAGGCGTTTCCAAGCCTCACAAGTCACAATGTGGTCCACTCTCCGACCCCAGGGGTCAAAATGCACCAGCCGAGGAGGATTGAGCTCACACTCTCTACCCCACGTGTCGATGTCTTTCGCCACACGCTCTCCAAAGGCATTCAAGTCAGACAAAATAGCCTGGGAACAAGACTAAACACGCAGAATTACCTTAAAATTGTGGATCCAGTCTCCCTTATTTAGTTTAAGCTGTTTTCAGGGTGCCTGGAGTATTGATTGGGAAAATAGATTAATTGTGTCATCATGTGTGCAGCAACGTTATGGCATCATTTTCTCAAATCTTACAAAAAACACTGCATTGGGTGACATTTCCTCAGCATACCTCCTGAGGCAGGTGTCTCTTTAGGTATCCTCTAAGCAAGGCATCCTCCAGAAACGGATTCTTCAGGACCGGCTGTTCCTGAAAGAACGATCCGACCCTGGCTCTGCTGAACAGCAGGTAATCTGCTGCATCCGATGCTGCCTCCCACAGATGTTCTTCATCAGATTTCCTTGCTCCGGTCTCCGCTGCACTGGCTGATCTGATGTGTACCAGAGGTCGGGTGACGCCACACCACACCCTGCTGCCGACTAGACCTCTGCTCAGGACGGCTGAAGACGCTGCCATGGCTTTAGGATCTACCTGCTAACAGAAACGAGAGGACCTACAAATTGGTTCTGCAACAAAACTGCAAATAAATGAATCTTTAATTGCAGTAGCTAGTCTACAGCAATTAGCTTTGAAGATACTGCAGCCGGTTAGTCCCCTTGTGATCCGAACAATAATAATCTTGGATGCTTCCTGTGTGTAATTAATAGCAGTTGAATTTTGTAGCCACTGGTATCTGAGGGTTCCTGAGACCCAGAGAGTTCAGGCTAGGTCCTTTAACAAAATTGTGTAATGATGATGACAGAGATATTAGATGCAGACATGTGCAAATTAATTTCAAGTGTTTATCAGAGGAACATTACTTTAAAACAGCTTAATGGTTTTAATAGACAATGATTAACCATCTCTGGATTCTCCAGGTGGTTTCAAGCCCTTAAATTGAAACTGGGTTTGTAGACATTTCTCATAATTATATAACATTATTTTTAGTCGTGGAAAGGAGGATGTCTGATTTGGGAACTGAAGGATGCGATGGTGAACAGAATAATAAATCATGACAAGTCGTCTGGAAAGCGCATAAGATTCTGCTGAAAAAAGTACATGTAAAATAACAGTTTGTTTGTTTTTGAGCCATGTTCTAATCTATAAAATCTACTTTAAATGTTGTCTAGTTTAGAGAAATTGCGTTATTTATATGATTAACAAGAGAGGAAAGAGTATAAATTGCCTTAACTGATAAACACAGATAAGGCTTTAATTGTATTGCCGTGTAATAAAATCAAATACATTAGGTGAACAGGACCGACAGTCTGTCCCAGAAGTGGGTCAAAGTTCATTTGACTCCGTTGTTCTTTAAACAGATCTCGCTGCAACATTTGTTGCTTGTTAACTTATTGCTACGTCGAATTTCTTCAACAACGTGACGTCTAATTTCACTCAGACCTGTTAGTCTCTCGTTGATTTTTAGTTCTACCGTTTGTCAACAGGAAGCAACGAGCGACTAAACAGACTCGTTTTAACGACGCAGATTATATTTCTTTTAAATGCTGTCACTGCTAGCAGGGCGGCATTGTTACCCACTTGAATCCTGAAACGTATTCACATCAGATTCAAAAGGTTTTCAGATGTAAACGGTGTGCAGAGATCCTTACCTGGCGTTAGCCGAGCAGCAGCAAGAAGCAAAATATCTCGCCTTCAAAATAAAAGCTCGACATACGTTGCAAGTACTCATAAGGATTTTGTCAGATCAAAACTATAACATTCAATTTATTTTTGTTGTAGGTACAGCAGTAAATTATTAAAGGTTGGCAGGTTACCACATCGACTGATGTTTTTTTTTTTCTTATAATGATTTTTTTCCCCCTACGGAATGTGTGAATTTGACTGAAATACATTGTTTTATGCTTTTTTTAACCAATTGTTACATGCTGAATTCACATTAACATATAATTAAAGACATAACTTAAAATTTTAAAATATATACAATAAAAATCTCTAATCAGAAATCTCCTATGTTGAAGACCTCTAACCTAAATCCCTTTTCCACCACAGAGTTCTGCATGTAGACAAGTTAAATCTTAGCCTACTCTGACCTACATTGCACTTTAGGTGCACTTTTTCGGTGACACCTACATTGGCTTTGGAAAACTTTAACTTCTTTTGGCTTCCTTCCTTAAACATATTATACTCATGGAATGCAACGCTAATAGTGATCCTATGATAAGGATCTCCATTTCATGGAGAAATTTTTGAAATAAATTTTTACTGAACTTCATTATATTGCATAAAGTGTGTTTGTTATGACCTTTTAGTCTTTGCATTGAACTTGCAAGAGTTGTGTTAAATATATGAAGGTTAAGCTGACAGAACCGTATCTACTGTTTTTAAGGTAGGGAAAATGTCCTTGAAGATAAATGACCATGCTTGTATAAATGCGCTGCACTCTGAGAGTAATCTCAAAGTCATAATATCATGCATGTTGTGTGGTGATGCTCTTCCTTTGCAGGCGATTAAATAAATCTCACTGACTCACTCAGTCTCAGTCTCATTGATTAAATACTTCCACCATAAGACCATCAGTAGATGGTCTTATACAAAAGAACAGTGTCTGCAGGGTTCCCATAATACATCCTTTACCAAATAAATTTCCTGAGCAAATTAATTCTGTAGATCGTTTCTGTGATTCATGGATTCAAACCATTACCTAGTTGGGTTTTCATCCAATGAAATAACATGGTGTTCACTTCTTATTAAGCGTCATGCTAAGGAGACTTTCCTGGTTTTTTTTTTTGCTTCTGTACAAACTTGCATCAGCTGATCCAATTACATTTGGAGAGCAATTATGTACACTGGGTGTTGTTTAGTCATCAGAATCTTAAAAAAGACCCCAAAACAAATTACATTGTTTAGAATATCTGTCAAAATGCATTTTCCTTCAAACCTCATGATTATGATCTACTTTCTGCTATGATATACAGATTGCATGGTTCATGGTCTGAAGTCAGATGTAGTAAAATTAAACTGTATAAATACGGTGAGAAATTACAAATAGGATCGTTTTACTTTGGACTTCAAGTTAATGCATCACACACTGGCGAATAAAGGTGTAATGGATCCTGAACCGGTTTTATTGTAAGTAAAGTTTGTCAAAAATACACAACACTTGTTTCATTTAGAACAAGACTGAAACGCATGCACCGTTCAATAAAACATTTCCATGACTTGCTAAAAATCTTTTCAAAAATGAAGAACACGTCACTAAATGATAAACATACATTTAGCTTTTCTTTCAAACATAAGCAAAGAACAATCAAAGCATAAATGTAGAGGCTTTGAAGGAACGGTTATACTGATAAAACCAAGCTTGTAGTTCTCATTGGTGGATGTGGCATGTCACACTTGGTTCACTAACCAGGATGAACAAACAACGGGCAACACTGATGCTTTCCTTAGTGTACAAAAATAAAAGTTACTGTTTAGAGAAATTGGTTTTTTGACTCGCTGTGCTGCCACTCACGGTGTGTAATATTCACCTGATGGGAGGACCAAATAAAGAACAAGTGTAGCTTATCACAAGCTGCACATATAAAAAGGAGCTTACATTAACCTACACAAATTACGTTAAACGGATATAACATGTTTTAAACAGATAGACATGGTCTATATGGAGATATATTTTTACAAAAAGGGCTAAAAGGAAAACCACAGGGCTAACCGACAATACAGAAACAAATCAAACTTAGGATTTAAGAGGGGGAGAGATTGAAAAAAATCAAAAATATTCATGGATCACTGGACAGAAGCAGTGATCCATGGGAGCTGTCAGTAAGCAACAGTTGAGGTGAACGCTCAGTCTTTATTGGCTCCTGCTGCGTTTATCCATTCAGTCTCCTTTAGTCGCCTTTGGTTAGGAGGTCCTCTATGTATGCATCAAGTTCATCATCCGTGTTTATGTCAATATCCTAAAATGTCAAGAAAACAAGTTTGCTGAATCATGTAATCAAATGGATCAAACATGCAGCAATGTGAAAAACAACTTAGACTTCAGATTAGTAGCTCTTACCTCTTGAACTTTCTGTAGGAGGGCTACAATGTTAGTCCGTAGTTTTTGTAGTTTTTCATCTGCTTCCTTCAGTTTGACCTCAGTGTTGTTGTTCTTTTCCTCCACAGCTTTGGCTCTGGCATCAGCTCTGCTCTGGTACGAGTTGCACAACGACTGCAGACCCGACTCGTACTGCTGGAAATACTCTTTCTACAGAGAGGGGGGGAAAACTCTGCTGGCATCAGAACCACTCGCGTTATCTTTGTAACATTCTCTTTATTTTATGATGTCCAGGGTCTGATGGGGAGATTGTAAGTGTCTCCAGGAACCAGCTGTTGCTCTAGTGCCTGATTTATTGTCAGCCACATTCTCAGACTGCTCTGCAGCCGCTAACAAATATGTTATCAAGCTATCAATCTGTTTTTCTAACAAATCTGGGTGTTCCCTGGCAAATCGATTTTACCCTTTTGCAGTGACACAAAGAACAAAGAGGGCAAAGTGGTTGGTTTTAACTGTGCTGAGTCAGATCTCTGAGTGACTGAACTGGGACAAAAATCACAATACCACATGTACCACATGCACACCATGTAATTATGCTATGTTTGTGTTCAAACATGGACTCAAACCAATTTGTTGGACTATGATTTTCCTCAGCAAAAGTACCCACAAACCAACAGAACAGTGATCAGGACATGTTTGGTTGCATCACGTTTCTCACCAGAGGAAAGGCCATCAGCTCCTCAGCTGTCATGCTGTTAACATCGTCCTTGGGAATCCGGAAAGCAGGAGGGAAGAAATAACGCAGCATCGTCCTGAAACGCAAACAGATTGAAGGACTTCAGTCACATCATGTGGATATCCTATGAAATTAGTAATATACCTCTTAACAAGATAAAGTTATATTTAAAGTCCATTTATTTTTCAGCATTTAGATTATAGTAGATAGCTAACTTTGAATATTACCCAAAATCCTAGATGTATTTTATCCAGCATTGTATGATGCTTCATGAAGAGGGTGTCTGTGTTCTCCAGTATTGTCAAGGTTATGATATTTTTGTATTAAAAATATTTATACATTGATTGTAAATTTGCTGTAAGGAAGGGCGGAGTCCTGGGATGCAGTTCCCCTCTAAAACACTTGGTGGCAGCACCACCAAATTAGACAGTAAATTTATATGCTTGTGTTTAGATTTTTATATACACATCACTTCACTTAAAGAAAACATTTTCTATCTATGCATTAATTGGAAAATACATATGCATGTTCCTTCACTAGCTGTAAGCCATAATTGGTAAATTGAACCAAAATAAACACTTGAAAAACATGATTCTGTTTGCAAAACCTACTTGCATCTATAAGTGAACTGAATGAAACGCATTGTTTTGATGATGAGCAGCTGTAGGTTTTGTAGCTCACCTCAACATGGCCACCAGGCTGTCTGTCACCTCTCGACTGGTTCCAGGCTGAGTCGTGTCGGGCTCCATGGGGGCAGAACCTTTCTCCGTCTCCTGCTGGGTGTCGGGAGTCTGGGAGTTCGGAGACGGTGGCCGCATCAACCGTACTTCATCGCTGCCTTTGAACACCCTTTAGAGAAACGTGCAACATGGAAATGAAAATAATGTTCTGCGCTGTGAATTTAAATTCAAAATGAAGCGAGATGATGTGTCTTACCATCGGTCTTTGGGTGTCGCTCGTGGTACGTAGTCAAATTTGACTTTCCAGCGAACGCTCTGTTTATTTGCCTCCACAGCGATAACTTTACCGGTAAACCACTCCTTATTGACGCGCACTTCAACCAGAAGACCTTTGTCTGTAAAACACAAAATATCTGTAGAAAAAAACCCCCCTCTTTTTCACAAATTACATTTAATGTGCATTAACTGACCTTTCTGAGCATTTTTAGTGTCATTCTCTGGCTCCTTCTGCTGCGTTTTCTCAGGAACCTGCAAGAACACTAATGTTTTACCACATTACTGGAGCAATATTTTACTGAAGAGGGAGGGATGAAAAGGAAAACATTTTGGAACAATTGTGATTATTGGGTGAACCTAGCATGCAGACTTAGAGAAGAGTGCTACTCGTTAAGAAAACAACTGATATATTTTCAAAAAGGTGATTAGAAGACACAAGAAGGTTAATCAGATGAGAAAGAGATCTCTTGATTGTTAGAAACTGTGAGAAAACCCAGCCTGGACTTATTTTCAAGGAAGTAGTGATGGAGCCCTGTAAAGCTACCTTCTCTTTAGCCCCTTGCTGTTGTGTGGGAACAGCTTTAGAGACAGAGGCTGGTGTAGGTGGCTGCTGCCGTGCAGGAGTGGATAATCCTTTCTTCTCAGCATGAGAGTGTGTTTTATCCTGCAAGGTCAATAGCAGAGGGGTTCTGACTGGAAAGCTAAATGAGCAGCTTGCATTCATTTGAAAAAGTCTCCAATTAAAATCTATCTAAAGTAGGATTCTGTCCAGTTGGTAATCCACTTTGTTGATGCACTCTGTAGAGAGGAAAAGTTGGTTGAATCTGCATAACGTACAGGGTGAATAATGGCTCAGCATTACACTACATCTATGTTTACCGTCTTCATCTATTATGTTTTTCTCCTCACAGCTTCATTTCATGTGTCATATGAATATTTAAAAGCTAAAAGACATGACAAGAAAGAAGTTAAATATAAGGTTTTCTTAATCTTTTCTCATTTTCAATATTTGTCCTAAAGTGTTGACATTCATAAATTAGATTTTTGACCCTTTCAGATTATAGTTTGATGATACATTCTCAACATCAAAGCTTCCATTGTGGCGCCATGTGATCTTACAGAACCAAAGGCACCAACGTGAGACACAGCAGGTAAAGGAAGCATATTTCTAAAGATGCTATTTGACATGAATGTTTCACCAGCTGTTGGTAACAATCCAAGTAATCCATACATAGAAGGAAACTCCTGACTGTGTGTTGACTGTTTGGCTTCGAATGAAGTATGGGACAGCCTGTAGCTTCTTTACCGACTAAAAGGCTGCCAATGCCTTAACCAAAAACACCAAAATGGCATTAACACGATGCGGCTTGCAACAACTCCATCTAAACATGGACTGATATTTAAAATTGAATATCAGTCCATGATCTGCCTTTGCAAGGCAGATCATGAGAATCCTTTCAACCCCTTCAGATCGAAGCAAAAATCTGCAAGAATAATCGTTTTGATCGAAAACTGATTTTGAATCAAGTTGTGAGAAACTTAAAGGTTCCCTCTCCTTACGTAGATAAACTCAGTAGAATCTATTCTTTGGTTGCAAGCATTAGTACCTGTTATGTCTTAAATTCTGTCAATGTAATCATAAGACGCTTTTTGTGAAATTCCATCAACCCTGTATCATTACCTCATCCACCTTCCCTCGTTTTGGAGGCGGGGCCTTCTCCACCACTTTACCACGGTTATTGGCAGCTGCGGCCATCTTGGATTTCTTTGATTGTGGTTCTTCTTCCATCTCCTCCTCACTGTCTTCTTCCTCCTCCTCTTCATCATCATCATCGTCGTCGTCGTCGTCTTCCTCACTTTCCTCCTGCTCAATGATCCTCTTGCGTTGTCCAGCAGCAGCTGCTTTGATGGGTGACGCTTTGGTCAAGGACTATCAGAGGACAAAACAAAAGTATTTCAGATCTTCTCTGAAAGAAACTCCAAGAAAACCTTTGTATACATGAAGACTTCCATTTACCCGAGAGCTGCGGCTGGGTGGAGGTGTTTTTGCAGAAGCTTTGGGCGTAGCCCTTGTTTCAGATGGAGGGATCTTTGCTGCACCTCTGGTCCTGGACAGTTCTGGCTTAAACGGAGTGGGAGGAGTCGCAGACGCTCGGGTGGGACGCTGAGAAGCTGTGCGTGATGGAGGGATGCTGGGAGCATTCTTCAGGTGAGGTGGGAGAGGAGGGGAGCGTGGGCGTGCCGTAGTCCTTTCAGAAGACCTTGTTGCCTGAACAAACAACATGGAGGAAGGAGAAAATCTGATTACATTAAAACAGCCCTCGAGAATTACCTCAGGATTTTCATAGATCAAATTCATAAACTTCAGGGTCAAATCAGAGCTTTTCTACTTTGCATTTGAGGTGAAGAAAAGTAAAATGTATTGATGTTTTAATGTAAATATAATTTTTCAGCACAACTCCAAGTAAATGTTAGATTTCCTTTTTTTTAAAAAAAAAATCCCTTGAATCTATTTAATTCCCCCCCATGGTAAATGGAGATTCATCAGAAACATTTTCCTATCAAAAATAAAAATAATAATAAAACAGCAAAAAGATTAGTATGAGTGGAGTTTTGTTTTCTAAATAACATCAACATAAAGCCATATAAGAATAGTAATGAGGACAGACAGAAGAAGAAGAAAAAAAAGCTTATGAAACCAATATGATCCAACAAACTTTAGGGAAAGAGAAAGAAAAATATCCAAATCAATAGAAAGTCGTACCTGACCCGAAGTCTCTGTTGGCTTCATGCTGACTTCAAGTGGGAGCTTTTTGATGTCTCCTGCAGATTTAATTGTGCTGGTTTTCTGATTGAAAGAAATCAGTTATTTGTACAGTATTTTTCACAAAAAAAACTAACAAAATAACCCCAGAATGAATGAAAAGAGGAAGAAGAAAATAGATGTGAATAAAATACCTGTAAGGCTTCTAGTTTCTCCTGCTGCTGTTTGATTTTCTCTGCTAGCTCTTTCTGTTTGTCTTCTGCTGTTGGTTTGTCTTTCTTTAAAACCCCAACAGGAAAATTCTGTTTCTGTTCTGGAGCGTCACATCTGAAACAAATTTTAAATTATTATTATAATAATAATTAAAAATAAAACAAATATACTGGTGTGAGGAAGTGTGTTAGACAGATGATTCAAATTTAAAGTGCAGATGTTTTTCACATGTTCACTGCATACCTGTCCTGGGTGCTGTCAGGATTCATGAGACAAACCCAGCTGTCAGGGTAGCGTTTGTCCACTGCGTCCATCTGGAAAGGCAGCGTTCTCCACTTCAAACACTTATCTAAAAATAAAACGTAGAACCACAGGGCAGGTTTGATTTAATGTATAT
Source organism: Micropoecilia bifurca (assembly GCA_903067075.1). Lineage (NCBI taxonomy): Eukaryota > Metazoa > Chordata > Actinopteri > Cyprinodontiformes > Poeciliidae > Micropoecilia > Micropoecilia bifurca. Next base: position 527 of record CAEGAF010036830.1, on the reverse strand, counting down.
CCTTAGGGAAACTTAATTCATACCCTTAAATGAACATGTGCCACTTACCACACTGAATCGTAATGGGTATCTCCATGGCACGGCGTCTCTTGTATCTCAGCTCTGTAGATGGAGGTGCAGACCAGCTGGCAGACAGATATCCAAACTCATCCCAGAACTTCACAATGCCTTTTTGGGCTGCACAAACACAAAAACACAATTTCTTACAATATCACACAGTTACTAATTAGTTACTCTGAAAGGAAACTAATCCCCAAGCTAGGATAGGGTTAAAAGTTGCATTGAAAGACCATTAAAAGTGCCAAATTTGCATTAAATTGTCATAATTTACAAAATCATGCATCTTTTAGAGCAGGGATGTCAAAGTCAAATACAGAGGGCCAAAAAAACAAATTTTCTACAAGCCGAGGGCAGGTAATCAAGAGAACGAGACACAGCTGGGAAACAATTAACGGGGAAGACGCAGAGACAGAGACTCACAGGGAACAGGATCACAGAAAACTCAAAAATAAACACACAGAAACACA
>CAEGAF010036825.1:0-15075 GCA_903067075.1 Micropoecilia bifurca | reverse complement strand
CCCCCCCCCCCCCCCCCCCCCCCCCCCCCCCCCCCCCCCCCCCCCCCCCCCCCCCCCCCCCCCCCCCCAAAATGAATCTATGAAGCTGAACATAAACATACATATTTAGACAGGTTAATTGTTAATGAGCTTAGGTCCTGAATTGATATTTGCTAGTCAACCCTAGCCAGCGTGCCAGTTTCCAACAACATTACTCCACTCGGACGGTTAGTTTAGGGAAAAACTTTGCAAAATACTTTGGAATTTGCTGCCGTGACTCATGCAGCTCCTGCGAGCTCAGTACAGCAGCAATAGGACTCTGTGCTGCAGCACAGGGAAGCCCAGGGCTAGCGACTCAAGGTTTAAGGAAATTGAGGCAGCTCAGAAGACAAGTAATAAGACAGAGGACATGATATGGGAAGTGGGGAAGTGACATGAAACAGCGATCAGCCACGATGCATTATGTATTGGGGAAAAGTTCCTAAGTTGAAGCCAGAACTTATTATATTGGGGCTGACCACCTTGCTTTTGGCAAGTAGTGAATAGGACACGGAACAAAATTTGATGTTAAGCGATAACTGGGTAATGGTCAAAACAAGCAAGAATTTGGCTTGTTCAATGATTAGAGAAAGCACTTGGACTGACCCTACCGAGATGAGCCATGGAGGGAATATTGACCAGTTTCATGATTCGTTGGCAGCCACTTTACTGTGCATGTTGCCTTGCAACGAGGTGAGAGTCACAATTGGGCTAATAATATAATTTATGACTCGCAGACTGTGCAGATAACCTGTCTTCAGCCGGCGCACTGCTTTTTTTTGCTGGCCTGCAGTTTAATTTGAATGGGTTATTAAGACACATCTCGTTCACTAGCTTTGATTAGTAATGAAGTTAACGAATATGGAAGCAGAGATATAAATGTGGTAAACATGACGATCCGGCTGCTCTGCTCTCTGTAGCTCAGGGCGCAAAAGACAGCTGTTTATGAATAATCTCTCTGCGCAGATAGAAGTGAATAAGCGGGGCTACTAGAGTTAAAAGGGACTGGAAAAGGAGCAGGAAGTCCAAAATGCCTGCGCTTTATAGCATTGCGAAACATCAATGAGACATGTGAATGTTGCGTTTTACCCCGACAGCCCGAGGCAGGCGTAGGGTCAGAGATCCGAGGGAGGGCGCTGATGAGCGGGCTGACAGAAGCAATGCAGAGGGAGAGAAGCTGTTGATGAGGCTGATTCAGAGCAGGAATCCGGTGGGAAGCTGATGGTGAAATGGAGAGAAGGTGGACGATGAGCTGGGAGGAAACGATGACGCAATCGGCTCGTGTCAGGGCCTGAGGTGAAGAGACGACCTGGGGATGTTAATAATGGGATTAAGTCTCCGCTTGCCTAGATGGATCTTGGGAAAGGTGGCGAAGGAGCAGGAAAAGGTGAATCCCAGTCAGGCGAGAGAGCGGCGGGAGCTGCTTGAAGTGACTGAAGCTGGAGTCAGGATAAATTATCTTCCATTGAGGAGAAGGAGCTGAGCAGCCGGTTAAGCTGCCCTTATGACAGCAGGATCACGGTGGAAAAACGGGGAATCACGAAGAAAAGGATCTTTTGAGATTGCTGGCTGAGAAGCTGTGGTGAGCAGCTGAACGGATTGATCGCAGCTGGTGAGCAGCGGAGGCCATGGGTGAAGGTCCTTTTGAACTGGAGCCAGAACGATGATTGGCTGGAGCGAGGTTTGGACCGGCGCTGATAGGTCCAGGTTGCAGAGAGGGAGGCACTGATTGATGAGGCGACTAGAGTCTTCCAGACTGAACTTTTGTCAAGACTCCAATTCTTTCTTCTTGAAAGTGATCCTGACCCAGTGGTCCTGTGTTTTTTCTCACTCTGCTTCTAGGTCTTTCAATTCCCACTCAATTATGGTTTTGTTGGCAGTATCTTTCTATCAGGCTTCTCGCGATCTTGTTTTTTTTTATTTCGGCTTTCTTAAATAAAGAACCTTTTGCCAATTTGCATTTTACAATTTGTTTACTTTGTATGATGAACTCTACGTGGTTGAAACTGTTTCTGATTATATTGATTTGGACTGTCTTTTAATAAACTTTCCGGGCCCCCTGACCAATCACCGGGCCCCCTGACCAATCACCGGGCCCTCTGGCCAATCACCGGGCCCTCAGGCCAATCCCTGGGCCCCTTACGTGCAGCAGCTGGAAACCGTTGAGCGTGGGGGGTGGGGGGGGGTGCGGGCAGACATCTACTGACATTAATCTATAGTCAGACATTCCAGCGACTTGAATCCATTCCGCCCTCCCTGGCTCCTCCAGACCCGGGCCCCCACCGGCCTGGTTCGAGGGGGGGGGGGCAACCGCCCCCCCCAGCCCCCTCTATAGCTCCGCCCCTGTGTACACCATTGCACATCTGCATGTCCTTTTGTTTCCCACCAATTTGAAGAGTAGGTAAAAAATATCACAGGGAAATAGGAATCCACAAATTACTAAGTAAAAATTCATAGTTTCTCAAATGAATCTAGAAATAATTTCAGAGGTCTGCCAGTATTTCTGCCAGGGGAGTTGGTTACACAAACACACATAGTATGAAAATCCCTGTATGGTTCGTTCTTTGGTTTTTTTCGTTTCAAAATAAAATTGGAAAAACAAAATCCGTTTTTTTATTTTTCGTTTGTAAAACAAAATTAGAAAAACGGTAATTGGAAAAACAAAAAGAGAACACGAGCTGTCAATTTCAGTTTTCATTATTTCATTTTTGATAAGTGGTCTGTCCCGGATGTTTTCTCTGTCCAGTTTACATGGTGGCTGTTTCACACATATTATGCAGGCTGCAGGGAGACAAGCTTGTTCGTTTCAGACTATATACTGTGGTATTTTCTACCAGCCGCAAGTCAGTTTAAGTAAATCTTCTGTGAGAAACAAATAACACCGAATATCTGGTCACCGAGAAAAATGGTTAGCCTGAGTTTTGTAGTTAAGTTTTTTATTTTGAAAGGCCAAAGCACCGGGGCGTGGCTTTCCATCAGCCATACAGTCTTTCTCTAGACCAGCAAGATGGCCGCCATTACACTGCGCCTCCAACTGCGATAAACAGAGGTAAGTTCACTATTAATTCGTCACAAAAAGTTGTTTTAAGATGTTTTTGGGCTAGCCCCCAAAACAGTAGCCCATATAGCTTCATTTACGCACTTAATTATGTGCAGTTTGAAATATACTCCGGAGTTTTCGGAGCAATGGAGTTCCGCTAACGGGGCCCGGCGGCTCCAAGCGGCTCGAGGCCCAGCGGGCCGGTGGAGCGTGTTTACCCGCTAACCGCGGCCTGATCTCGGCGAGTCACCTTGTCGTTTTCTGCTGCTTGATATCTGATTGTAGCGTCTCAAAGTGTGACATGAAGAGTTTAATGTGTTGTTTATACGCGTGTCAAAATATAATATTCCTCTCTGGAGATTTTGATACTTCTGAAGATATTAGTATCTTCTATACCTTGGCACATTGTTCTCTTCCAATACCAGTTACTAATGTTCCCTTCCTCGGATCTTTTTGTAGTTTGTAAACTCATTATTTGTGTGTGTGACATATATTCTTCCTTTCGATTGGCTTGTTATATGCAGTGTGAACTTTTTAAAATATTTCTTATTGTTTTATACAGGCAGCTCTTAGAAGGAGAGGCCTGAGCTCCAGGTTTGGATGAATCTCCCAGTGATCTTCCTCCTCCTGACATCATCTTCCTCACTGTCTCCTCATCTTTTATATACATAAATTATAAGAATATTTTTAATTGATTCCCCAAACACTGGCTGAATATCTGCTTATATGTTATTGTAATAAATACATTTTTATGAAAACATTTTGTCTTTGTTTATTTTGTAAGATTTGAGTTTAAAGCTCTGTCCATATTTATTTTTGCATATAGATTGATACAATTTAAATATTAAATGATCCTTTTAATGTTTCTTGCTTATAAATCCAGAGCTAAGAAATAATGAAAAGTATCAACTCAAAAGTTGTTCATTATGTTTAGGCAGTTGACTCTAATAAGATATAATAAATAGGACAAGCTGGAGGGACGATGTCTCTCTGTTGGCCTGGGAACGACTTGGGGTTCCTGGAGGAGCTGGAACAAGTGGCTGGGGAGGAAAGTCTGGGCCTCTGCTGACCCCATGACCCGACCGATAAGATAAGATGGATGGATGGATAAATAGTCTCATGAAGGGGACAAAGGTTTTCATTTCTAATTGGACAGTCATACTTCACTTATGAAAATCCGAAAAGATATTGTGAGGTGTTAAACCACAGAACAGGATAAGGGGCCTGCAATATTTTTCTAACACCAAGATTAAAAAAAAAAAAAATTTAAAGTCTGAATTCTGAGATTAAAGACAGAATGATGACCTCTTTTCCTTTCCCAAATCCTATTCTGTAGGCAAACATTTATTTAGTTAAGCTTTTAGTAATTGGTACATTATTTCAAACATTTCCTACTTGGTAGAAATCTATTTCCACCAGAAATAGGTTTCTATTCCCAAGTATTTGCCTGAAATAGATATTACTATCTATCTATTAGTATATACACGTTTTTGTATATACAATATATTGTATATTTTTGATAGATATCCAATATATTGTATATTTTGGATAACCTTTTTTGCATGCTTGTTCATGACATACTGGATTATAATTGGTATACTAATGCTATTCAGAAAAACTTAAACTAAAGGGTTTGAATCACTGGCTGAATGTTCTAGTCGCAGTTTGAGCGTCTTTTTAAACCAGAGCAGATTAAAGGTTGGTAAAAATAAAAAAAATTGGACAGACTAGCCCTTTAGATATTTACTGAATACTGCATTTAGCAGCCTTTAACTTCCTATACAAAACAAAGTCGGAGTTAAAGGCTGTCTGTGTGAAAGTATCATGATCAAATTAATTACATGCCGCTTTGGACGAGTGTAGAAAAACAAAGTGTGCTGGACATAATGTGTGTGTGTGAAACGGCCCCTGTGTGAACCGGACAGAGAACTTCCGGGTCAGACCGATTGTCAACAATGAAATAATGAAAAGCTAAATTGACAGCTTGTTTTCTTTTTTCTTTTTGCCATTGCCGTTTTACTAATTTCGTTTTAAAAACGAAAAAAAAAAAATAACACATGCTTGTTTTGTTTTTCTAATTTTATTTTGAAACAAAAAAACCAAAGAACGAACCATACACGGATTATACTACTGGCCTTGGTTTTCCTATATTTATTTAATTTAGTCTTGGTTAAGGAATTGTGTTAACATACTGTATGTACATATTGTTGGACCCCTTTCTCAGGTTTATCTAACTTTAGATTGGGTTTGTGACTATGGTCTCTGTATGACCACTGTGAAACAGATCCGTTTACAGTGAGAGTTGCCTTTTTTCAGGTTCTGTTCATAACCTTATGAAATTGACCACAAATTTCAAGGCGTGGTCAAAGGTTTACGGGGATCCGTTTTGGTGGTTTCCTGATCGACTCTTAGATAAAATTGGCTTCATCAAACCTCCAGCTTCCACTGAAGCAGTTCACAGAAGTATAGAGCGCCTTGTGTGGGTCATCAATAAGGTTATACCCAGAGCAAAGGACTGTGGGTATCTCTCAGGATGACCTCCAGTAAAATAACTTGTCTCTGTTCTTTGATTTCAGCTGAATTCAAAAAATTGCTGTGAGGCTAATTGGCCGTTATTTCAATATGAATAAAACTCAAGGTATTGGGCACACATTGCAGTAGGGCAGCTGAAAGTGTATGTGACTTTTTTATAGTATCATCCTGACAAGAAATTACTTCATTCTGGCAAAGTGGCACATCAAAATGTTACACCTTCAATATACAAAACAGTGAAACCTCAAAAGTGGCACATAGAGACCAGAGATGTTTCTTTACATTACAAAAAACTTGCCTTAGTATCCCAACATAAGGAATGTGGCAAAGTAATAAACAGTATGAGAGCATTTATGGTTCCCATGTTGCAAAAACGTAGAACAGAGTGTCATGGTTGTTACATAGTAGCTGTCTCAAGCAACAAAAAATGAAACACAGAAGTGGTTGGGGTCTGTTTGTGAGAGTGATGTTTGTTGAGATTGTAGAACAAACCGTATCTAATTTCTTCCTTTTGAGACTCTACCATGATGTTTCGCAGCATTTGAATGCATTACAGATTAAACGACCGTGTTTAAAGCGAAAGGTACTATTAAAAAGTTTAAGTTTGGATATAAACATTGTGGAGAGCCGCCACCTGTTTTCTTCTTCAGAGCTCATTCAGTCCCGTTCCCAACATGTGATTTTCAGAGCAATTTTCCTTCACTTTCCTGACATTTTTACTAAGAACATACTCATTATAGTATGTATGCAAACTCAAGTGAGTTTGTCTGAATGCACGCTTTTTTCCTCTCTCTCTCTCTCTCTCTTTAAATCTGTGTGAACAAGCTGCTCATGCTTGACTCTTGCTTCCTTTGTCTGGAAAACACATTGCCAAGGGAAACAAGCACATTCATCTCACACTGTGCATGCTTGGTAACGAGGAAAAATACTAGAAAAAACAAGATGTAGAGCAAGACACAGGAAACTTGGGACTGGACCCAAACCAATGCCTAGGGATACAGCAAAAAACGGATTTAGAGCAGTATTTCTCAACCTTTTTTGGGCCAGCGCCCCCCTATCCAAGTCCCTCACTGCCCCCCACCAAAGAATTTGTAGGCTAATTTGCACTGACAATTATTTCATTATTAATGTTATATCATTATTGTAGATGTTTTGAATCGACGCACCATTATGTTTTCCCGTACACTTCAGCGCGCCTTACGCTCCTTCAACTCGCGCACATAACGGGGTAAATGTAGCGAGTTTTGTCCTAAACGTATCGGCGTCTGGAGGAGGAGGGTTGGGGGGTGAGGCGAGCGTATGTTTCTATGCTCCTTCGTGGGGATGGGGGGCGCCGATTTATGTTTTCGCATCCACCTGAATAATATGTAGTTGGGCCCCTGCCCATGGCACTTCAACAATATTATTTTACCTTTTATCTGGAAAAGTGTCTGTTTATGGTTGCTATTCTCTGTATTAATTATTGCTCAAAAGGTCTTACCATACTAGTTTATTCCTCTGTATTTACTTTAATTTCTTAGTTTATTCTTGCATTTTGTTCTTCATTCATTTCCATTTAGTTTCATTTTTCAGTTTAGTATTATCCTCTCTCAGTTTATTGCTATGTCCACTTTAGTTTCTTGCTAGATTTTTTTTATCGTTTATTGACCACCAGTAATTTTCTCTCATCACCTGCTGCGCCTCATAATAATCATGTGTTTCACATCATGTGTTGATTTTTCACTGTTCAGCGTCAGATTCTCTGTTTTTATTCCATAATTCACATCTAGTTTTGCCCGCTTCTCACGTTTCAGAATTTTGCGCAATGTGCGCAGCGGTTTGTTTTTTTTTTTAACTCCCTAAGGTACAGGGCGGTCGGGAAACTTATCAATGGGGAAAAGGCAGACTGAGATAAACCTTTTAAAACAACGGAAACCATTTTGGTATTCTGATTATTAAAATTAAAAAATGCTGTGGTACCGTTGTTCCATCAAACTCGCTTCATGTCGGACCACTGACAGCTCCGGTGTTGACGCTATAAAATGAACGCTCTCTATCGTGGTATCACCCATGGAGGGATTTCTTTATTTAAATGGGTTCATTTTTCAGAGGGATACAAAGTGAGGGTATCGTGATTTTAGTAATTACATGTTTATAAGAGCGATTTTCTGTTGTCCTTCCATGGAAGCTGGCAGCTTTCAAATGGAAATAAAACACTTTTTAATAGGGATGTGCCGATCAGGTTTTTTTCTGCCGATACCGATACTGATCACCCTTGAGGGCTGATCGCCGATTCCGATCCCAGATACGATCACATAATTGTTATTTATTTATTTTTTATCATAAACACTCCTGTTACATTATGTGGAAAAAGGAACCATGAATTCACCTTAATTTAGACAAAAACCTGTTTTTAAAACTTGTTTTTAAATAACTTTTCCAAGAAGAAAACTAAACAAAACAGGCATTGTGCAAATTGTACTGCTACCAATAATACTATCTTTAACATACTGAAAACATATGAAGGCTCTGAAGAGGCTAAATAATGCAAAGAGCCAAAATAAAATTGCCAAAAAATTGAATTATAAAACTTTACATTCAAAGGCAAAATACAGGATCCATTGCGAAAACAATCCAGAGTTACTGAATGAAAACTTCCTGTTAGCATAGCAGCTAGCTGGTTACTGCTAGTTCTGATTGGCTGTTTCTGACTGAGCGGAGTAATTATGCAGAACAGGGAGGAGATCGATTATTTTTTTAGAGATTATCCGTCTCATGTTAGGTTAGAGAAAGTTTTAATATGTATGTAAAATGTATTTTTTTAAGTTAGATGCTGCAGCTTTAAACAGGTTCGGTGTGAGAGTCACTACCGGGTGGAGCAGAAGCGGCTCCGTCTGTCAAATATTACTAAATATTAAATATTACTAGCTGTTAGCATGCCCTAGCTAGCTAGCTGTTTTGCATTTATCTTGAGAAAGTTCAAATTTTTCGGCAGTTGGTTGGACGAATTTCATACATTTATGTGAAAATATAGCTCTTAAATTCCATTCATAATTATTTTTAAAAGGTCTTAAAAAGTCTTGAATTTTTAGTTGAAGTCCATAATAACCCTGAAAAAAACAAAAAACTAAAAGCTGTGGGTTTAGTGTTAAAGAAAAAAACTAGTTATCATACAAACTGGGAATTAGTTCATTCAGATTCTCTCCAAACTTTAAAAATGACGAGTAACCCAGCAGTCTGAGGGTAAACTACCTTCATTTCCTCGACCGAGTTGAAGGAAGGTCTTTGTTTTCCTTTCAGGATCTTTTCCACAACCCTCCGTCATTCAAGAGCACGGTGACCTTATCCTGGAAACCTGTCCAGAAGCCAGAGGCAGCAGCGTAAGCGAACCATTTCAAAGCCAGAAGACATTCACATAACGTTTGAACGATGTCTGTTGCAGCTTCTTTTTTGTGTGTTTTCTTGGTGTTCGCAGGCCTAAACGTCCGTCGGGCGAGGAAACGGGATCTGGCGCTAGCCCTAAAAAACAGATCGCGCCTCTGCCACGACGGGACGCCAGACAGATTTACAACCCACCCAGCGGCAAGTACAGCGCCTCTATTGGCAATTTCACCTACGGTGAGGAGCGTCTGGTGGCACACGTTTGTTTTCACGGTTTTCCACAACCATTCACGTTTTCACTGCATTTGTTCACTCTTTGAAGAGTACCGTATTTTCTGCACTATAAGACGCACCGGATTATAAGGCACATAGAATAGACCACACAGTTATGTTGCCACCCGTCCGGTATTGAACGGGACATGATTTGTTCCGTTCACTACAAATATGGATGTCTAATAATAAAAAATTGGTCCCCAGTACTATATATAGCAGTCTGGTATAGGACTTGTGTTTTTCAAACACAAGTCTTATACCAGATAGCACAGATGGCAAAAACTCATGGTTTTGGTGTTGTGAAATTGTGCCCAACTGCTTTCTGGTTAGCACAGACCAACCGACACAATGCGCCGCAGCCTCTGTCTCTCTTCCCCCCACGGCTTTAAATGTATAGCTGCTGGTCCCTTGGTAACTCTAGCCGAATCACCCGGATAAATGTCTAAAGCTACTTTGTTGACATAAAGAATGTCAACAAAACAGTCCGATTCCGGTTGCTAGGAAAGCCTTCCGCGACTGGAATGGTGCGGCCGGACGATGGTCACCCGTCTCCGTTCGCGAACAGCAGGTTTGTGGAGAACGTGAAGCTAGATGACCTGCAGACGACCTGATTATTAGGTGGGTAGGTAGATACATAGACATGTCTATGGCTAGATCGGTCAGTCAAACTTTATTAACAAACCCGTTTTTTGACAACATCCCAGCATGCACTGCGCCCTTCTTCTACGCAAAAATGAAGTCGGCAGCTGCTTACCATAGTCGCTAGACGTGTTGTGGCTCAATATTGGTCCATATATTAGGCGCACCGGGTTATAAGGCGCACTGTCGGCTTTTGAGGAAATTTAAGGTTTTTAGGTGCGCCTTATAGTGCAGAAAATACGGTACGTTGAGAAACTCGGGTCATTTTGGGTCAATCAATCTGGCTCAAAATATCACCAATTCCAAAGGTTTTGCTCACATTTGTAAGGCAAATGCAGCCACTGTTGGTCGGAAAAGGCTATAAAAAGTTGGTTCAGTTTGTCTCACCAAATCTTATAAAAGCCTGGCAAGAAAACAACCATAAGATGTTTAGCTTTGAGTTCAGCACAATCGACCACAACGTTCCAATCCACAGTTATTCACGTGATGTTTATTTCAGGCATTTTCTAAGGACTAGCGTTCCATTTAGTCCTGATTTAAAGTTTGGCTCCCTGGAGAACACGTCTGCAGGCTCCACAGCCTGACGTTCGCCCTCCTCTGTGAGCCTGCTGTGTCTTACTGAGCTCTTTGTGGCGTCGTGTCGATGCAGAGCAGCGCGGCGGCTACCGGGGCGGACGAGGACGAGGCTTCTGGGCGAGAGGCAGCAGGAGCCGAGGCCGGATCTACTGAGAGGCACAACACTTTGTTCCTGGAACTGCATCACATCAAGATCTCACCCTCACCAAAATGGACAATTTGTCATCTATCTATACTTTTTTTTCCCCCTTGAGTTTTTTTTTTAAGTTTCCTCTTTATTTTACTCTTATTTCTATCTGAGGTCCTGTCTTGAGTTTCTGGCTCCACCTTTTCTACTTGCCATGACAACGTGTAGTAGCTGTATTTCTCTTGGCCAAGGTAATAGTAAATCTAGACGTGTGTGTGAATTTTTTCCTTTCCCTCTGCCCTTCCCTCTCTCCCTCCCGTCCACTGAAATTTTAAAACATTTTGTGTATTTTTGTCGAATAAAAGACTGTCAAGTTGTAACTAAATATTTTTGTCACATGGGAAGAGATGATCTTGTTTAGCAGCATGTCAAGGAATTTATCCATTTCTAACTTTTTATTTAACCATGTTTGTTTTTTTAAGAGCTTAATTACAATTGGCTGACTGCCTCTTTGTATAAATCAATGATGCTGTTTCATTGGATTTTTATCATAAACTTAAATGGAATTACAATCATTTGTCCATTTAATTGTGGAAAAAGCCTGCATGTCACAGAGTGTTTTAAAGCCCTGGTCTGGTCAGGTAGTTAGCTGTACTTGCTAATCATGTCATTGTGGCAGTCAACAGAATAACTCAGTTTGGATGTGATGAATATAGACGAAAACTAATTGAATGAAAGAAATGCAGTCGAGAGCATAAATGGATTTGGACCATTTAATTAAAGAAAAGAAAATCAGTGTCAGATTTTGCTTCAACCTCATCCATAATGTCCTGGTACAACCGATCTGTCCAGTCTCTTGTTTGTCATGGTTACTAATGAGCATGATTCTTGCCCTCTTGTGATGTCATCAACTCAAAGCAAATTCAGCTGATTTCTTTTCTCCTCCAACTTGATTTTCAAGAGCTTTATATTTTTCACAACTCTATGATGGAAGTCTGTACTTTTTAATTTTTAGAGTACATTTATTAGCTAAAAAAAATTAATCGATTCACTGTATCTTTTAATATGCAACGGCAGGAATGAAGGAAGAAAGAAGCTGGAGTTTCAAAAGGTGGAGCCAAGATGTAAAGCTCTGTGGGCAACAGGTCTTCTGCACAGACACGTGTTGGGGTTGTGTGGGCGGATGCTGCAGGGAGGAGGGGAGCCAAGTGATTCTGTAGGCGGCCTGAAACCGAGAGGCAGGCAACTCATAATGGGTTTTATTCTGGAAATGATGAGTTTCATATGGGAAAGTTAGTCTGTTGCTGTTATTCATTTTATGTAGTTAATTGTCTTTTTGATTAATGACAGTCACTTTTTTTAGGTAATGTCTTAGAATATATCCTGATCTGGCCCAGATGATAGTTAAGAAGTCAAATAACTACTCGAATATATTTCGGGCCTCTGGGTGTTTCGTGCATTGGCAGAGTGTCCCCTCCAGAGGGCGCTCTGGACTAGGGCTTTCCTCTCAACGAGTCCCGATCTATTTTTAAACCGACTGAACTCGTCATTTAAAGCGACCGTGTTGTATTTTTGTGTGGTTCTATTACCGGGGTGAGCAGAGGAATCTGGCATTTAAAATTCACAATGCCGAAAATAGTCAGTCTAACATTTCTTATTGAATTTTAAGAAATCAACATCCCAGTTTGTTGCAAAGCAGTATTAAATGCATTAGTCTGTTTTCCAGATTCATTTTAAAAATCGCGATAATTAGTGTTTTTCTGATCATATTCAAATGCGCCATTTTTTTATTTATTTATTTTTTTTACAATAAAGCGGCACAGCTATTAAGTTAAATGAATATATCACATATTTTTCTTTCTTCCTCTGCTGCTGCACAGCGGTTGGCAGCGCCAGGCGCTTCACGACGCCTTTAAGCTGAAGTGTTCGTTTATGAACGGCAGGGGGAGCCACGACACCGCAACAAAACCCCCTCGCGGGTAGATCGTGACCAGGTATTTCCCAAACCAGCCAGCCAGGCACCAAGCTGCCTAGCGCGTGCGTCTGTATGAGCACGCGCGTACACACCAGAGCTGAGCTGAAAATAATCAAGTGGTGGAAGAGGAGTGGGCGGCAGCTGCGAGAGCAGCAGAGACGACGACCCTCAGAGAGAGGGAGGGGGAGATGGAGGGAGCGACTGTATCAGCCCGTGTGAGATGAAAGTGAAGGTAAATCAATATCATGAAGCACTTGGTGGAACTCGACGGATTTCCTCTCTGTATCAGCGACCTTTGGGAGGGTGTTGCTGTTTATGGTGGTAAAACTATGACTTAATATTGTACCCACACACTTCTGGCCTAGGAAGCCGCTGCGGAATAATGGGGTTGCTTTTGCACGTCTGTTTTAGTGACTGCCTGAGATGACGTCCACTTGTTGTCTCCAGTGACGCTGCGTGGCGGGACTTTGTTTTACAATAACCGGGGGAGAGCCGGCAGTCTTCGAACAGCAAATAAGGAGTGTTGACTTTGGGATTTGGGAAAGAAGCACCTAATAAACCAGCTTGTATGATGATAGAGAACAGGGCTGTTTTCACAAGGTGTTCAAAGTGTTGACCAGATGGGGATCTTAGCAACTCGGGGTGGTCCGGCAATAATGCTTTTATGACTACAGCTGACACGCCAGGAAGGACAAAATGAAGACTTGTAGTGATTTTATGTAATTATATATAGTTCACGTAAGATTGTATCTGGTAAAATTCTATCCGTCATCAATGGCAGTCGCCACCTGTGGAAGCCCTTTGGTCACATCAATATATAATGATAAAAGGAGGTTCAATACTTTAGTTCGGTGCATTTCTTCTTCAACCAACTTCCAGTTCATTGGACTTACTAAAGACTCCTAGTCAAAATGTTTATCATAACGCAGCCTTACTTTTCTTCCTAAGCCATCAAAGTTTTTGAGAACTCCGCTAAGGTCTACTGGAATACCGTGACATAAGTCTTATACCAGATAGCACAGATGGCAATAAATTACTACTATTGCTACTGAATCAAAGTGTTGTGGCCATTAATGTTTTAAGTAATACTGTCTGGCATTATTCAGAATGCCAAACAGGAGCAACTACAGAAAGTTTCAATTGGCCAGATAAGGGTCACTAATAATGTTGAGGTAGTACACCAAACCCACAAGCCATAAAGACATTTCAGGATCTCAGTAGTGGGTCTAAATGCACTTTGGGGATGAAGGCGATACATAAAATCTTTTCCATTTTCTAGCAGAACAACGGAAGAACCAAAGCCCTTTGATCTATTCTGTCTTGACATATTTCAGTGCGATCTAGTGTGAGTAACTGCCATGTCACATTGATCTGCTGTGGTCGTGGTATGGGTTTTACTAGGTAGCTGGTCACTCATCCACCAGGAAGTTGAAGCTGGGCCGTTGCTGCCTTTCCTGGCATCATTGAGGCTATAATAGAGAACACACTATCACTAGCCTTTTTCAAACACATTTCCGTCATAAATCTTCAAAGATGATCCTTTTCTTAGCTACTTCTGGCCGTTCATGAATCACAAGTAGACACTTCCAATATCCTGAAAAGCTTGTGAGTTTTCAGAAATGCCTCCAGTGGTGCAGAAGGACAAGAGGTGTAGTGTGGCATTGACATCGGAACTATGTGTTGTGATGGTGCGGCGTCAAGAGTTCCCTCATACCGTTCTTTATGGACACACTCAAGGTAGCAATCCTGTTGTTCATGTTTAAGCTACTTTTCTCACGTTCTTACTCTTCTTGGATTGTATTTCTGAGTATTGTTTGTACTTTTAGATCTTGGGAATGCCAAAATTCCCAATAATCTTGGCTTGTAGAATAGTGTAGTATGGTGTAACACATGCGTAATATGCCCACTATCGATATGGTGTAGTACGTCATTTCTACACCACACATCGGAAAAGGCATCGGAAGTTTTTGGCGAACACAGAAATGGTGAAAACGTGTCCTGGCTATAAGCACTTTGTAATGGAGGCTAATGACCGACATTCAAACAAAAAAATGTTTTTTGAAAAATGATCAAATAAAGCAACCTGTAGGTTTGTCCTTCACACTGGTAAGTTGGTTGGGGAGGTAACATGGTTTTTTTTTTCTTTTTAGGTGTGGCTATGGACCCCAGACTCCAGCACTAGGGTCGCCTCTGGTTCCTAACCGGGCTGGAGCTGTCCTTGGTGCTGAACCTCTTTCTTCTCTATTCTAAACTGTCTCTGGTTGTAATTCAGTAATGCTTTTTAAAAAAAGATTTTTTTTATGTAAAAAGAAGAAGAAACGATGTCTTCACAAAACTTACACGTTCTATTGAAATAACTTCAAGTGAACACGTTGAAGTTCAACCGGATCTTGCTTTGTAATTTCAGTCAGCACACGCACGACTCCATCAGACAACGAAACACTTTTTAAAAATAATTTATATATATATATATATATATATATATATATATATATATATATATATATATATATATATATGTGTGTGTGTGTGTGT
>CAEGAF010036819.1:0-13242 GCA_903067075.1 Micropoecilia bifurca | reverse complement strand
AACACTACACTGGTGTTACTTTTAATATATTTTAACACCAACACCGTTGTAAATGTTAATGTGACTCTGTAGTGTTGAATCTAACGCCAGCTGACCTGGACACATATAGACACTTTTGGGTGTTAATTCAACACTGGCATTTTTACTGTGGATAAGTGCAATTTTATACTGAATACTATAGGTTACAGGAAACCAGTGAAGCTCGTAAACAGTAGGTGTGATGTGATCAAATGTACGAGTCTCACTAGGATCCTGACAGCTTGAATATACTGAAGCCTCTGAAGGTGTTTTCACTCCAATGAACAGCGAGTTACAAAAGTCAAGCCTGGAGGAGACAAAGGCTGGATGAGGGTCTCAGCATCAGAACAGGAGAGAGATGAACGAAGTTTGGAAATATTGCAAAGATAATAAAAACAGGTTTTAAACAGGCGCTTAATGTGATTTTCAAATGTGAGATGAGAGTCCAATGGAAGTCCAAGGTTTGTAACAACGGAGGAAATGGGAACGTCTTGTCCAGAGAATGAATCGTCAGAGTGGAGGATTGAACCTGGTGAGGCGTCCGGTCATTATGGCCTCGGTTTTAAAACAGTTCAACTGAACAAAGTTCTGGTTCATCCCAGTCTTAACCTCCTCCAGGCAGGACGTCAGTAAGCGGAGGTGAATAAATTAACCCCTCTGGGGTTTTTACCCGCTGCACAGCGGGCAGGAAACCCTCCGCCACGCGAAGAAAAAATAAAAAAAGGCGCGTGAGAAGCGTTGAGTTCAAGTTTGTCGGACATTAGAGACTTATGACTTCATAAAAGTACTGCTTTTATACTGATTTTGTTTTATATTTACTTCGAAATAAAACCAGAAATACGGTCGATCGTGATGGAGCCCCCTGCCGGTCAAAAAGAGAAACGCAATAACTTATGTTTTGTTATCAAAAAGTGAATGAGCGCAACATGAGCTACATTTTCCCGATGTCCTCAAACTTACCATATGTTTGAAGCAACCAATCAGAAAGCATAGTCGGCCATTTTGTCTCGCTTCTCGTAGCTGACGTGGAAGTAATGAAAAAAAAACGCCGCCTGGTAAATTGCCCGGAATGTGCTGTAAAAAATGTATAATAATTAGGTTTTTTTTCTATGTTTGCACACAAGTTCTTAAAATTTACAAAATAAAGTTTCATTTTAGGCTGTAAAAACGGCTGAATCCATATTTTTTTGAATGTTATAATAGTATAAATATGATTTTTTTTTTTACTCGGATTTTGTTTTTGTGTGTTTTTTCATTCAGTGGGATAATTCATTTTGTCAAAATGAAACAAACACTGTAAAATCATGAAGCTTAGGTTATACTGAAAATAATGATACCAAACAAGGAATTGAAAATAGTTTTTATGGTGAAAATATAAGGGTAAATTCAAAATTAGACCCAAACGGCCATTTAGACCCAAAGCTGCATACAGTAAGAAAAATAAATGAAAATAATAACCAGAAAACGTTCAGATGCTGTTTGTTCTTTTAAATCTAAAGCTGCTTTTGCATCATAATAATTAAAACACTAACCAACACTGTGATGTGTAAAGATGCTGCGTGGCAACGTCTAACGTTTCAATTGTTAATGACTTTGTATTTTGGTGCTTTGTTGAAATGAGTTATACAAATAAACTCGATAAAAAAACTCAAAAACCACAAGAAAGTAGCGTGTTCACTACAAGGCCTCGTAGTTTAAGGTTTGCCAGAGAAGAAGTAGGAGGTGTGGTGAGACAGCAGTCAGGAGTCCTGGAGGCCAGGATACTTCAGGAACCTTGTTTACAGTAATTCAGGCATAAACTGCCGATAATCCTGCCTGCTGGATGAAAACGTTTACAGACGATGTTGTAACCTGTAGACGAGAGAATGGAGCATGTGCAGAAAGACAGACGAGGAATCAAACTTCCTGTCACACATGGAAAAATAGACTGAGGTTAAAACCCAAAGAATGAGCAGTGAAGTATTTTAGTCCTATTTGTTACTGAAATAGACTGAAGAATAACAGTCACTGCTGTTTGACACACTGAATGTTATTTAAAGGAGAATTATTCACGTGTGGAATGTAAGTCAGCATCCAGCTGCATCAGAAACAACCTGGAAACCTTATTTTCATGGTTTGTCTCATAAATTAAAGGTGAATGTTTCATGTTGTAATATTTTAACTGACTTCAAAAGGCATTTTATTGTATTGTTGGATTTATTGAATGACATGGTAATTCACTTTATCCTGATAAAACTCAACAATAGTGAGAAACATTGCAGATAACAGAAAGTTTTGATGCAAATTATATCCCCAAAACACTTAATTAATGCGTTATATCTGCCTGAATTTCTCTCTGTTTGGAAACAAGAGTGAATATTTATGTGTTTAATTAGAAGATGATGAGAAAGAGAAACATTCCCACATACAGTAGATCTTATCAGAATGTTTGCATCATGAATATGGTAAATTTCTGCAACGTGTCTCACTGTTTCTTTGAGATGAGTCAATACTCTCAAATTTTCCACCATTCAGATCAACATTTAATCAGTGATCAACTGCAAAGTTTGCCAACTTTGAAACCAAATTTTAAAAATACCAAATTACACATGAATATTAGCTTAATTTAATATCCTCGACAGCTTTCACTAGTGAGAAAACATTAAGAGGAAAAGTCATTTTACTTATGAAATATGTAACTGTGAGTATTCTATGACCTATGACTAAATTAGGAAATAAAAGTTCATTAGATCACGAGCACCAGGGAGTCACTGGATGTTTCTCAACCTTTGTCTGTTGCTAAAGAGTTTGAGAAAACCTACGTGGGACTGTGACCTAAAATGTTGCACCAACACAATGTACAGTATGTGAAGAGAAACAGTTTCACTTGGTCTTAGCTCATTTCTAATGACTAGGCAGATGTGTAATATGCTCTTCAGGAAGTTTAGAAAGAGACAATACGTTCAAACAATTAGCTGGAATTTTAACATAGGAAGGCAAATATTTTTTACCAATCGCAGCTTAAAAATTCAATATGGCTGCCAAATGGCTATAAAACAAAACATGTTTATTTTCAGTTCATACTGCATGTGCTCCCTTAAAACAAGGAGAGACATTGTCATCAGCTCAGTCACTAACCACATTTAATAAAACCAACTGGTAATGCAGCTATACATAATAGTGTATGCCTCATAAACCTTATTTAATATCAATGATGTGTTTAATGGTGTAACGTTAAACTCACTGCGTGTGAAAACAGTGGGAAATGCTAACTGTTGTGTTAACTACTGTTAGCAACAGAAGCAGATAATATTGCATTTCTCTACATTCCATACAAGAATATTCATCTTTTTCTTGTATGTCACATTGTGTTTGCCATTTTTGTTTTACCTCTAACTTCATTATGCTATTAAGCTAATTAACTTTATATTCATATCTATATTTCTTCTTTATGCACACTATACAAACTTATGAGACAGTTCATTTCCATTTATAAATGCATTTCTGAATAAAATATCTTGTTTAAAATCTAAAAACCAACATCAGAATCAGATATGTAGAAGAAAATGTAGGAAAAAATATTTCTACATAATTTTATTTATTCTTTTCCCTATGCTCCGTTTTAAAAAAAAAAAAGACGTATTTCCCTCCCATCAACTTGATCCACAGAAATGTTTTAAAAATGAACTGTTTATTACTATATTAGTAAAATGTATCACCTCCCGTCTATTCTCGCGAGATGTGGTAAACAGCGCCCCCTTGTTTGTGTGTGGAGAAGCAGCACAGCGGCTAATGATAGCTACGAACACCAAACGGGGAAAATAATTTAATATTGTCTTCTCTGACACTCTTACGGTCCAGTAAAAGTTACGAGAGGAGTTAATTTTT
Organism: Micropoecilia bifurca; assembly: GCA_903067075.1. Taxonomy (NCBI): domain Eukaryota; kingdom Metazoa; phylum Chordata; class Actinopteri; order Cyprinodontiformes; family Poeciliidae; genus Micropoecilia; species Micropoecilia bifurca. The sequence continues at coordinate 9,357 of CAEGAF010036819.1, read as the reverse complement.
TCTGTTCTTTGTCACATTTTCACCGAGACCGGAGGAATCTTTTTAATCCCGTGAACGGGGACGCGCGGCCTGCTTATGTAGCCGGCTTCCCGGTGCAGCTCAGGCGGCTTGCGCTGTCAGGAAAGCCCGGTGCTTCCGGTCGCTTGTTTTTCTCTGCCGCGACAGAACCGGCGAAGCTTTTTAATTATTTTTACTGCTGTTGTTTTCACACCAGGAATGTATCGTTTCACCGAACCCTCTTGCTGAGCCGTGGGTGCCGATACTTCTCACCTAAAAAGGAGAATTTAACCCCCGGAGCGGCCTGTTTTGTTTTCGAGCCGCCATGAATCTCTGCGAACAATAACACAACCATAAATAAGTGGCCTGCTGCCGCCGGGGCTGCACCGCAACTGGAGGCTTTAATTAATGCATCATGCGCTACAAGCTGTGGACAACACGGGAGGAACATGCATGTGGATAATGGATTCACACGTCGGAGCGCATCGCAAACCGGAGCGTTTTATCATGTGAATGTCGGAGCTGCTGCGAGTTAACCGGGCGAAACGCAGCGTCAAAAGGTGGAGGAAACGGGCTCCGCTCCGGGTTTAACCGTCTCATTGTCCACGTCGTTTGGAAACAACCGGAGCCGATGAGGATAAACCGACATTATGTGCATGGTTGGCCCGTTTAGGAGCTGCGCCTTCTCCCCCGGACCGAGGATGTGACTGGGGATGTGGACCCGGGATTTCTCTGCGCTCACCCGGCTACATATGCGGGATTTACCGCCGGAGGACTGACGGAGGTTCCTGCCTCCATCTATGCCGCCGGACTCCCTCGACAAGTGTTTTTACCTGACGGAAAGCGGGGAGTTGATCGGGGCTTAATTAATCTCTGTGTGGCTTCCTTCCCCTCTTTCTTTGTTCATGTGTTTTTAACGTACTGATCCGTTAATCGGACCGAGCCAGGCCGCGGAGATGAACCCGGTGAACGCGACCGCCCTCTACGTGTCGGCGAGCCGCTCGGTGCTGCAGTGCGACCCCGGAGATCCGCGGGAGCTGGCGGAGCTCTGCAAGGTTCTGCCGTTTTTCCGACAGTCCCTGTCCTGCCTGGTCTGCGGTGAGACCCCCGCCTCCTTTCAGCAGCTTTAATGGCGTGTTTTTTTTAATAAAATTGTTTTTTTTTTCACCCCTCCTCCTCTCTTAAGCTAATGTGACAGCGGGGGCGAGCTTTTAAATGTGTGCTGCGTTCAGGTACCGTCGGAAATATGAGAGCGTGTCTCATTTGTTCGAGCTTTGAAATGTGTTTTTTGATCAATTTAACGTTAAGCTGTTGGATAAAATATGTAGAATTTTTCTCTTTTTTTAATGTAGCTAATAAATTATGCTTATTTATATAGTTTGGTTAAAATATTAAGCCTCAAACTGAATGTTTTCCTGGAATTGTTATTCCACGTCTTTCACTGACGTAGTTTTTAAAAAATGAACGAGAGAAACATAATCTAGTGTCCCGAGTTGCGAAGCTCTGAATTCCTAGGTGCAGTGAACGCACCATGACACGCCCCTCCCTCCTGTCTGTGTGGCGTTTAGGCAGCAGCTGCCGATGTTTACATTCAATAGAGCAAACCGTCATATCCAATAATACAACTAAACATGTTTACATAACTTAACAGAGCACTGTTTCCTCTACTTAACTATTACAAATAGATGAACAAATAAAGACAATTATTGCCTAAATTATAAAAAAATGATTTTTTTAAAAATACAGATGTTTTCTGTGTAAATAAATTTCATTTTTCTAATTAATATTAAACAGAATTTGTGCTTATTTATGAATGTTCTATGTAAAAACCAACCAAATACTTACAAAAAATATTATTAGAACAATAAATAATGTTAATTATTTTTACATTTAATAGTTATTACACTAATAATACAATCTTATTATATTACTATTGTCATAATTATTGTGCTACTACTAATCATAATAGTACTACTATAATAATAATAATAGCTAATATTATTATTGAATAATAATCATTATCATAGTATCATAATTTGTTGCATACTGTAATAGAATAATTTAGTATGTAATATTATAGTCTTATTATTACTATATCTGAGAGCAGTAATAGTACTGTATACTATTATTATGATTATTGTTGAATATTAATAATAAATACTAAATTATTGTTATCAATATTAAGACTTGCAGTCTTAAAATGCATTTTTGTGGTTTTGGTCAATTTTAGTAAAAAATGTTTTTGTTATAAATCGGAGAAAACTGTTTTTTTTTCAGCTGATTGTCGAAGTTCTATAAGAAACTTTTGCTGATCTTTATTTTTTTAAAGCATTTTTTTTTCATAGCTTGTAAATCTCTTTAATCTGCTGGAGATCTTGTTTCAGTTAAACATTTCTTTATCTTTCCTTCTGTATCTTTTAGAAATCAGACAGAAACTGATCAATCATCAAACCACTTCTAGTCATTAAAATAATCTGGCGGAGAATCAGAACTGGAATATTTCCACCATGCTGACTCAGTGCTTACAGATAACCTGCGACTGCAAATAATGCATCAGCTCAGCCGACTGAGCTGTGTGTTAAATATAGACGTTGTCATCGGCGGAGTCTGTGCTCACTTGTTTCTTATGAATGGACCTTCTTCCTTTCTCCCGTCTGCAGCTGTGCGCTTTAAATTCGGTGTTGCTAAGGAAGCTCCTCTCAAAGAGCAGCTGTCGCTCCATCGCTCTGCGCCAAGCGACGCTCAGGAGGTTAAATAAGGACTTAGATTCTCCTGCTGCCGTTTCTCCAGCCTGTGAAAGTGTGAATCTCCTCAGGATGAGCCGACATCGTGACTTACGCTAAATATTCACACACGTTTACGGTTTTGATCCAGTTTAAATGGAGTTTATTGGGATTCTATGGAACAGGAATTCAGTCAATGTTTTCACGTTAAGTGAAGTCTGAAAACATTTTTTTTTTGTAATAGATTCTGTATGGGAATTATTACTCAGCCATTTGAACAAATTAAAACAGATTTTCTGACCTCATCTGTGGAAAAGATTGAAACCTTAAAGGGAGCTAATATGCACAATTCACACGTTGAATGTTTTTATACTGATAGAAAAAGCTTAACCAAAACCATCCAGGTGGTTTTTGTCAATAAGTTACTGTTTTTTTGGTGCCATTTCAAAAACTTCCTGATAGTAGAGTCTCATTCAATGGGCACTGTGCTGTTACCTAGCAACCTGAGTGGAATTCCGCCCGTTACCTAGCAACCCCAGTGGAATTCCACCCGTTACCTAGCAACCCAAACTGAGTTCCAGCACTGTTTGTAAGCTGGTTTCTCTCTACAATGGCTGCTGGAAAAGACAAGTGTTTAGTTGTTGACTCACCATCCAGAAACCAGTCGCTGGATTCTTGTTGATTGTGCAGGAGGCTCCAGTTTTGCTTGTTAAATATTTACGGTTGTATAATTCCGAAAGCAGCTCAAAATGGACAGAACTGATAAAATTAGAATCTTATTATTTAAGAGTAATTTTGTGCAAAAAATGTAATTAATGTGTTTTGTCTAGACCACAGATCGATACTAACCTTTTCCAGGAAGCATAATAGTTCACCTTTAATTACTTTTACGAGTATGTTTTAATTTTTTCAGTTGTATTAACGATTAATCTAATACTTAATCAGTTGATGATTATTTCAATAATAGATTAGTTGCGGTTAATGCGATCGATCAATTCAGCCGTACAAATTTTAGATTCTTATGTAAAAAAATATTTTTTTAAAAACTATAGTTTTCCTCCCACGTCACAATTATTTAATAATGTGTTGATCTGTCACAAAAATCTGCTTTATGTGTTTGCTAAACATTTAAAATTGTTATAAATACAATAAAATAAGTTGTTTATGAAAATAAAAATAAATGATATTTAGGTGGGACAGGAATGTGTAGAATATGCATCAGCAGGCGTTGGTGGTAAAGCTAACGCAGGTTAGCAGCTCCCAGCTTTAACAGGTGTTTCCTGTGGCCGTTGTCAGGTAACCTGCTGCAGGATCCCATCGCTCCGACCGACTCGTCCTGCCAGCACTACGTCTGCCGCGGCTGCAAAGGTCAGCGGATGCAGCTGAAGCCGTCCTGCAGCTGGTGCAAGGACTACGCCCGGTTCGAGGAGAACCAGCAGCTGTCGCTGCTCGTCCGCTGCTACAGGAAGCTCTGCCTCTACATCACGCAGTCGCCGCTGGCGCCGCACCTGGCCAGCGCCGCCGGCGACTCGCCGGACCTGCAGGCCATCCTGGAGGAGGGGCTGGCGCTGGCCGAGAGCGAGCCGGAGCTGGAGGTCGTCTCCGGGTCGCCGTCGTCGTCGTCGGAGGTCGTCTCCGGGTCGCCGTCGCCGCCGCCGCCTAGGACTGCGCCGGACGAGGCTGCGCCGCCGACGGAGGTCAAAGACGAGGAGCGGGGCGCCACGGTGAACGGCCTCCACGACTGCAACGGCCTGGTGGGCTCGGACTCGCTGCAGCCGGTCGCCGTGGAGACGGGCGGGGGCGTGGCCAAGCAGGAGGGCTTGTCGGAGGAGCCGCCGGCGTGTGGGGGGGCGGCGGCGGCCGGCGGCGGGGGGGCGGCGGCCGGCGACGTCGGCCATTGTGGGGCGGAGCTGAAGCGCGGCGGGGCGGCTCTGCTGCTCAGCGTTGAGGAAGTGCTCAGGACTCTGGATACGGACCCAGCCGAGCCCGCTGACCCCGCCCCGAACGGGCCGAACCGCCTCGGCCCCGTCCTGGACGGCGGCCCCCGCCTGCCCAGACCCCCCCTGCTGCCCCCGCCCTCCGCCGTCGCCCCCCACGTCCCGCCGCGCTGCCACCGGAAACGCTCCCGCTCGGAAAGCGACAGCGAGAAGGTGCAGCCCCTCAGCATCTCCAGCTTCCTGCGGGGGCCGGCGCTCCCCGCCCCGCAGAACCACGCCGCCGCCGCCAAACACGAGCCCAGGCTCCCCACCGCCGCCCCCCACCTGCCGCCGGTCCCCAACGGCGGCCCCCCAAAGGTCGGCAAGACGGTTCTGGTCCACAACAAGGCCCTGAAGAAGACGGTGGAGCATCACGGGCCCAACAAGAAGCCCTACGCCAAGCCACGGCAGGCGGCCCCCAAACCGCGCGCTCAGCCCCGCGACAGGGCGCCGCCCCCCCCTCACCCCCCCCCTCACCCGCCCAGCCCCTCCAAGCCGCTGTACAAGAAACCTGTGGAGAAGAAAGGCTGCAAGTGCGGCAGGGCAACGCAGAACCCATCAGTGTTGACCTGCAGGGGGCAGCGATGTCCCTGCTACTCCAACCGCAAGGTGAGGCACAAACTGAGCTACGAATATAATATAATATAATATAACATAATGCTCAGAATTACTCTTTACTTGGGTTTTTGTCTCACAAATGTTCTTAAATAAATTTAAATGTTTTATAATAATATATTAAAAATATAAAATGTATGTATTTATGTATTTCTAATAAAATATTAATAAAACTAATAATAATTACATTTATATTTATTTTAATTAGTTACTCTTGTCGAGCAAGACTGGTAATTAATATTTATATTATATAATTTTATTATTTACACTTATTTATTGCTATCACTTCTATTAAGATTCATCATTGATATTATTTTAATGAATTTATTTATAATCATAATAAAAATTTGACAATAAAATTAAAAATAATAAATTTACCACTAGTGAATTATTTGTAATTTTATTAGAGGCATTAATTTAATCATTAAAATTAATTATAATTTTATTTTAATTAATTAAAAAATATTAAAATAATTATAATCAGTTGGTGTCTTTAGTAGTTTTTAAATTGTTATTGAACTGAATTGATTTTTGGTTGAATTGTTTAATAACTGAGTTGCTGTCTGTCTCTCTCTCTCCCTGTCTGTCTATCTCTCTCTCTGTCTCTATCTCTCTCTCTGTCTCTCTCTCTGTCTCTATCTCTCTCTCTGTCTCCATCTCTCTCTCTGTCTCCATCTCTCTCTCTCTGTCTCTCTGTCTGTCTCTCTGTCTCTCTCTCTGTCTCTATCTCTGTCTGTCTCTCTCTCTCTGTCTCTCCATCTCTCTCTCTCTGTCTGTCTCTCCATCTCTCTCTCTCTGTCTCTCTGTCTGTCTGTCTCTCTCTCTCTGTCTCTCCATCTCTCTCTCTCTGTCTCTCCATCTCTCTCTCTCTCTGTCTGTCTCTCTGTCTGTCTCTCCATCTCTCTCTCTCTGTCTCTCTGTCTGTCTGTCTCTCTCTCTGTCTCTCCATCTCTCTCCATCTCTCTCTCTCTCTCTGTCTCAGGCGTGTCTGGACTGTATCTGCCGCGGTTGCCAGAACTCCTACATGGCGAACGGTGAGAAGAAGCTTGAGGCCTTCGCTGTGCCTGAAAAGGCTCTGGAACAGACGCGCCTCACGCTGGGCATCAACCTCACCAGCATCGCGGCCGCCGCCCTGCGGAGCCCCGTCGCCGTCGCCGTCTCCCCCGCCCTCCTCAACGTCACCACGGCGACCGGCGCGCCCGTCTCCGCCGCCTTCCTGTCGGCCGCCGGCCACGACAACCGGACCTTTGAGGAGTCGCTGGAGATGCGGTTTGACTGTTGAGGGCGCGACTCTTCTTCCTACATTCCCGGGTCGACCTGCGGCGGAACCGGAACCAGAACCGGAACCAGAACCAGAACCAGAACCAGAACCTGGCAGCTACACGGCGGGCGGAGCATGTGGAGGAACACTGCAAAAAAATCACTTTTTACCAAGTATTTCTGCTCTCGTTCTACTGCAAATATGTTAGCACACTTAAAATAATTAAAAAACAACTTTAGGTAACTTTTCTGCAACAAGCAGGAGAGAAATTTAATAAAATAATTAATTAGTTTAAAACTAAATTATTTTACTTAAAACAAGCTCATAAATCATGCAGAAAAATTACTTATAAGTTGGTTTTGCTTTATTTATTTGCTCTTGAAACTAGACAAACATACTTGGTAAACTTTGTTTTTGCAGAGATGTAGCGTTATGTAGGTTTCATTTCACTTTTCTTTACTTCGTCTGCACTGCAAAACTAAATCCTACCCAGGATGTTTGGGGGTTTTTCTAGTGCAAATATCTTAATACACTTAAAACAAACAAAGCTAACTTTAAAGTAGCTTTTCAGCAAAATTTAGGAACCAGTTTTAAATCAGTAACTCCTTAAAAATAGGGGAAAAGATTCCTATAGCTGAAATAATTCAACTTTTTTTATCACTATTAAAGAATAATGAGTCAGTTTTGTATTATTTTAAGTGTAATAAGATATTTGTAGTAAAGAATAACCAAAAACAGGATTTAGTGTTTTTGCAGTGTATCGTGTTGAGCATGACGTCAGGATGTGTGTGTGTGTGTGTGTGTGTGTGTGTGTGTGTGTGTGTGTGTGTGTGTGTGTGTGTGTGTGTGTGTGTGTGTGTGAGGGCCCTGCTTTGGAGACAGAAGCTTCTTCATCATCATCATCATCATCATCAGAGACTGGTGTAATTTATATAAAGACTTTTTTTCTACATCAACGTTTTCTAACCAATCAGGAGCAGATCTGCATTCAACCAGGAAGTTTTCACACCTTGCAGGCAGACGGAGGAGCCAAAACTTTCTGACCCGCTTAGCTGTAGAACCAGGATGTGACTTTAACCACCAGCCAAGGTTTCAAATGCCTGTTGAATGTTTATACTCTGTGAGCCACTTAGGCGACTCAATATTACTCTGAGATGTTGTAAACTTACACAAACATGTATTTAAGTAGTAAAATTGTGAATTTTAAGTCTGGAGGAAAAACGGAAAGAAAAAAAAAATCACTGGTTTTGCTGTTTTTTAAATGTCGTCATTTTGTGTGTTTGTGAACATGAAGCACTTACTCACACAGGTCACACACACCTTCAAAACACACACACACACACACACACACACAGCATGTCTGCTCTGCTGTGTTTAAACCTCTGGTTGATTGCAGACGAGGCTGTGAGCCGTTTCCTTCTGGTCGCCGCAGCTAAACCCCAACAGGACGGAGTGACGACTCCTCTGTTGCGTCGCAGTATTTATTCCCCCTCCGTCGCCCGCTCTGCCCCACGACCTTTGACCTTTCTGTCTCAGTTCAGTTGCACTCGCCTTCTTTCGTGTCTCCGAACTGTTTTTGTTTGTTTTCTCCCTCTGGGCATTTAAATAACTGTAATATAAACTGTAACATATTTCCATAAAAAACAAAGGAAAATCAGAAAGTGTTTTTTTTTTTTTTTTTACATATTAATTAGCTGATTTGTAGCGTAGAATATAAACTCTAGGGGGCAGCAGAGGGCTGGAACGTCCTTTATTAATGAAGGTTAAGAAACTTTACATGTATTTTTATGCTTTTTAAGAAAAATCACGCAGATTTTATTGAATTGCATGATTGGACATGTGAAATTATTATTTCAGTTTACAAAAAAAATATTCATTTCTGGTTGCAACAAAAGATTATTTTAGTAATCAGATAAAAATGAATTGGTACATTCTACAGATTTTTCATTTAACTTCAAACTTTTTCTTTTTTTTTAGAACAATACACTAAAAGATGCAAATTAACATTTATTTTTTAAAGTAAGAAAAATTATTTTATTGAATAAAACGCCTAAATAAACAGTTGTTTAAATGCAAAAAGTAAACATACTTTGTACAGGTTTTGCTTTATTCCTGCTCTGAATGTTGTTTTGTCAACAAAATGGCATTTTTTGAGTCTGCTTGCTGCAGTTAATGGACCTTATCAAGCTCCGCCCAGAAACGCCCCTCAAAGTCCCACTGACTGCATGTCTCACATTAACAGCTTAGCTCCTACGTCTAAACATGGCATTTTTCATTTCTAGTATTTCTGAGTCGATTAGTTTAGCATTTCTGCCGGATTTTCACAAAATATCAGCCACGACATGAACAGGGGAACCAACAAGTTCATGTCATCTTTTTTGGACAACATCAAGGTGTTTGATGCCTCCAACATTGTGCGCCTCACAGCTAAATGCTACCGGTTGATGAGGAAAACAGCAGATCTTCAGCATAAATATAGCTATGGACAAGATCACTGACGCCTGTTGTTCTTTCAAGGCTGGGTAAGTCGGACATTCATGGTTTAGAGGGTTCGAATGTGTCTAGGCCTGATACTCGGTGGCTAACACGATTAGCGTGGCTAACACAATTACAGTTCAGTAAAAAGCCTTTTCAGGTGAAATAAAATCTTTAATGTATGTCAGATACACATTGCATATTGATCTGTTCAGGTAAAGTAAGGCTGTAACACAGGATTCAAGGTGTAGAAGTTGTATCGGTGCTGCCATTATGCTGTACTTGGCTAAAAGGTTTTCATAATGGATGT
>CAEGAF010036787.1:0-21225 GCA_903067075.1 Micropoecilia bifurca | reverse complement strand
GAACCCCTGGGGTTCGATGGAACCCAGGTTAAGAACCACTGGTCTAGATACTGGAAAGGTCGTCTTTTGTTTGCTAAGCATTCGCCTCTATGGAGAGAGTAATTCTTTCTATTTATCTCAGACGTGTTGGCCAGTCAGGACCAGTCGGGCGGGGACGCCACGGTCACTATAGATCAACGTAAGTGTTACAAGTGATCCAGTTACACTTACGTGAGTTTGGTTTGATGTGTGGGACTTGCGTTATCCTAGCACAGACAAAAAGTGACTCATAAATATATTAGCTGCAATGTGCCTGATCACTCGTTTGTCTTTGCAGCTGTTCAGATAATTCCAGCTCAAGTGAGCACGCCTACCGCTATAAAAGTACTGAAACACAACCGGGGCCCCAGAGCGCCCAGAATTTCAGGAGAGGAGCGCAGTTCCCCCGGCAACCGCACAGGTAACGCCTCACACAAACTTCGGCATGTATATACTTTTATTTCCCATTGAGGAGTTATATCATTAAACTTATACATTTCTAAATTACTGTACTACATCTACAGATGATACGATTAATTGGGTTTTTTATTGGCCCTCATATAGAAATGATTTGTGCTGAATTTGGTTGTTGCTCATTTCAAAGACTTATTTCATTATTTCCTCTGTGATGGCCGCCTTGTTTCCACGGTTTCCAGGTAACAACGGTCAGATCCAGCTGTGGCAGTTCCTGCTGGAGCTTCTGACGGACAAAGACGCGAGAGACTGCATCTCCTGGGTCGGAGAGGAGGGAGAGTTCAAGCTGAACCAGCCGGAGCTGGTGGCGCAGAAATGGGGCCAACGCAAAAACAAGCCGACGATGAACTACGAGAAGCTCAGCAGAGCCCTGAGGTTTGTTTCTCCTCATTTATTTCATGTTTTCCTGTCTCAGAAGCACTGGGTTATTTTAGATGCCTTTCTCATTGAAGTTTAGGGACGTCCAGGATTTGAACGTGAACCTTGGTGTCAAATTGATGCAGAAGTATACGGATTACTCAGCTATTAGAAACATTCCTGATTGACAGTGGTAAACTTAATGACCTCAAATTTGGGACTTTAAAAATTCCTAAATATTTCCAGATTTTCATTTGATTTCATTAAGTTGTGTCTTAAATTTGTAAATTAATTCTTTGCTTCTTTCTTGGATTACTGTACAATTTTTCTTAAGAAATGAATTGGCTGGATTATTTATCTCCACGTGTGGCATTTATTTTATGTATTAAAACCTCTTGGTATTTTATTAAATTAGACCCAGACACTTCAGTGTGTTGTATTTGTGTTTTATATGATAATAGTGCCTACTTGTGAATTTATTTATAAAATAAAGTTAAAGGTTAGGCATGCTAGTTTGATCTTTGGGGCCCTTTTGTCTGACACTCCTCAATAAAGTCCTGTGCAACCAGTTGTCCTGCTCTCACGTGACTTCACTATAAACCTACCTGTTCTGTGAAAGTCGTAGAGGAAGTTCGTGAGACCAAGAAACACAAGAGATGGGTCAGACATGATGTTGGGAAGTTTAAATGAAGGTTAATCCCAAGGTTTGAATGATTCAATCCCTTCTGCAGGAATTAAAAGCGTTTTCCACAACTGTACCCTGAAGGTCTGACAAAGACAGGATAATAATAATAGAAGCAGGAAGGAGAGTCTACTGAGGGAACAGATACTAATGATGCAATCCACAAATCTGAGCTTCATGTAAGAAAGGCAGGGGTTTTGCCTCAAACCATACAGAAAAAATAAAGAAGGTGCTCTTCTCATATGTGACTAAAACGTTTTGTCTGGCATGAAAAGGTTATGTCTAGAGCTGCAACATGCAGATCCAGCTCCCCCCCAAAATGCTAAAGAACCTAGCTCTATTTTCAAATGTAAAGGTAATCAAAAATGTAGCAGTTTTTTCTCAAATAAGTTATTCTTCAATAATTAGACCTCAGGGTTGTAAAGGTTGCTGACTCGTGTTGAGGAAAGTTCCCCTTAAAGCACCTCTTGAACAGTGACCCATAATGCATCGTGCTTTGAGGAAGCATTTTTTCCATCAAGGCCAGGCTCGCGTAGATTAACGAATACTTCTTCTGTTTACACTTCTGCGGATGTGACAAAGCCTCGTAAAGCAGATCAAGACGGAGTCGGTAAATCTATTTATAATGCTTGGACTTGTTTAACCAGTTTACATTTTTCCTTTGAGTAAAAGTGAATCTTAAGGACCTGAGTGCTTGTGATCAAAGTATCAGCTGAAACTCCCACATGCATTGTTGAGAAAACGTCTTGGCACGGTTCTCTGATTTTAGATAACAGGTCTTGACTTTAACAAAGCCGATCCCAGCTGCTAATAAATTACTGGCTTAAAAAACAACACAGTACTTGTGTTTTTTGTATTGGAGTGGAAACTTTTTCACTTCAATTGGCAGGAGTGTCTTTACCGTTTACACTGGGTGAAGGTGATATTGCTCCAGTGGACAAAGTCATACACACAGTGCCTTAAAGCTGCAGTACGTAACTTTAATGAAAAGTTTGATTTATACTGTTGTGACAGTTTAAGTAAAGCTCCACTTCCTATCACTACTTTTGCAATCTGCAGAAATGGACAATTCACGGTCAAAAACAACCAATCAGAGCCAGAAGGGAGATTTTAGCGCACTCAATCACCCATGTGTTCAAGCTGCTAAATGTGCTAATGGCGGAGAAACAGATTACCATTCAGGAAAACCACTTGGTCATTGTTATCGGTGTCCATGCTAACTAGCATGAGCATTAATGTCAGAAACTAGCTGTAGCTTAGCAGAGAGCAAGGAGGACAGTGTGAGCAGTGTGTACAGGAGGGTGATTAACAGCAGTAAGACCCTCCTTCTGGCTCTGATAGGTTGTTTCTGACCACACTGTGTATTTCTGCAGGTAGCAATGGGAGAAAGCTGAGGAGCTCAATTTCTTTTGTCCCCATAGATTATCTTATACTGGCATTATAACAATTATGTAAAAAATATTTTTTTAAAAATAAGTTATATACTGCAGCTTTAAAAATAGAGTGGAGATGCACACAGTATATATTTTTTTTTTACTAACTATCAACTTTGCCTGTTGCGGTTCAGGTACTACTACGATGGGGACATGATCAGCAAAGTGCAGGGCAAGCGCTTCGTCTACAAGTTTGTGTGCGACCTGAGGACTCTGATTGGCTATAGCGCCGCCGAGCTCAACAGCCTGGTGACGGAGTGCGAGCAGAAGAAACTGGCTCGCATTCAGATGCACGGCCTCGGACAGCCCATCACCACAGTCACGCTGGCCACCACACTGGACAAGGACAGCTGAAGGAGTCGGCGGCGCCGGCTGGAAATCATGCGTCCCTTTAGACACAAAGCTGATCTCTGATCAGCGTGTGGATTAAGAAAAAAAACTTTGTTGTATACACAGTTAAATTCAGCTTAGACTGAGGCAGGTGATGTTTTCTTTTAGCTTTTCACTAACTCTACCCAACAGAGGGGAGCTCAGGATGAGGAAAGAATGTGTTTATAATTACAGATTGTCGTGTGCATGGCTGAATGAGAGACTGAAACTGCTATTAGAGGCTCGGTGTTGTGCGCTCCTTGTCTGTAATCCACTGTATATACAAATATGTCATGTTTTTTGATAGCCACAAAGGCGAGTGTATTTTCATAAGACCCATTTTGTATTTTATTTAGTGCGTTTCCCTGAAGTGCTGGACCCTTTTGTGTCCACTAGGGGGGAATAAAGTGACAAACATTTTCTATCAACAGTGTGTGAACTGTAAATCTTTTCCAGATAATCCCACCCGCACTTACCCCCTACAAAAGAAAACAGCCACAGTCACATGTACATTCAAAATTTATTTATGGAATGGGGGAGTGTAGAAAGCTTTTCTGACTTTAAGCAAATGTTTCGAACCACACACAAAATGAAGGTCACTAAACCAATGAAGGGGGGAAAGCATTTAATTAAACATTCACCTGATTTAAGAGCTTCAGTTGGTGTCTGTACATTTGCAGAGGTGATATGTGTTGTATTTTCATAATAATGCAATATATGCATGTCACATTCATGGTAACTATTATAACTTAAGGGGAGTTGAACACATCTCTCGCTTCGAGGAGCATTACAACAGATATGCAAGGAAAGAAACGTTACAGCACTGTACATGTATACACAGCAGATGTAGAAAAATAGAAAGGGTTGATTTGGTGAAGGAATGTTTGCCGTGTAAATACAGAACCGTCTGGAGAACATCTGAGCACGTTCCAGTAAGCGCTGCCCTCGGTAATGTCTGATTAACAACTCCTGCTCTGTACAATATTGCTGCCAGATCTGAAACCAAAGGGGTCGATGTGAGGAGTTGGGGGGGATTTTTAGACGAGGACAAAAGAGCAAACAACTGGAAACCATCACTTCAGCGGCTCAACAAACCCAGATGCTCCGTCGGCCAAGTATTTACAATCAAGGTATTAGTTAAATCAGGAATGATATGCTTTACTAAAAACAGAGACAGCTTTCTAAAGCTTAACATGGAAGGGGGACAGCGCAGGATCCAGACGCGAGGTTCTGTTTGAGGTTCGAAGCGGTTACTATCTTACTTGCAGTACATCACTGTTTTTACTGTTTGTGTCTTCATGTAGTGTCAATACAGGTGATTTGATCCTCGAGGCTTAAAGCAACTCCCAAAACTTTAAAAAACATCAACAGCATAAGAAAAATAGTGCAAAATGCAGATTTTTAAACTGCCTCACTTGTCTGACCAGAAAAGCTTTTACACGTTCCACTCAGTACGCGTTTCACACAGGAAGGTCATCGGTGGCGCACCGCCTCCAATATCCACCTCTGAGGTAAATTATCTATCGCTTTCATAGAAATATCCACCAACTGCAAATGTGGCTGTGGCTCAAATATGTACAGTATAAACAAATAATGATAGTCAAATACATGATTTTCTCACAGCAGGTTTAAAAGCATAGAAACATATTTTTACTGTTGAATTAAATTGTATTTTTTACCCTCCTAATATTACAGATGCAAAGCTGCAAGAGATCCTGCAAGACATAAGCAGCTCAGTGTTTCTCCTTGCTGCTGTGCCTGATGCTTTGTTCATATTAGTCAATTTAAAGAGTAAAACTTGATATTTTCACATGTTTTTTATTCAGATTTCTTCTGAGACCTTTGCTGTGCGTATAACGATGCTCGAGGTGAACACTAAATTATCCGCAGGTAAGATACTAACTGCTTACAATCTTTCCACAGAACCTCGTTGTAAAATCCTGGGACACCCCTTCAATCTTCGTTCTAAAACAAAAGAAGAGATCACAAAGTGCGGCGACAGTCGGCATCAAAATTAACGCGATTCATATTTGGTGATAATAGCCAGGCTTCGGAAATGACGAGTGCATAGAAACGCAAACAGTAACACGATCTTCATCCTTTCAGATTCTAGTAGACTTCATATTTCACACGAGGAGAGAGCATTTGGCCCATGCAGCTAACGCAACAGTGAAGCATGGAGATGAGCGGATTTCAATTAAAGCAAGTCTGTGCGACGACAAAGCGGAACATATTCTCAATACTTTTTTTTTTCTGTTTTCTCCTTCATATCACGAGATCACAAAGTTGACACTGGAAATATACAATCCTGCTAAAATATCTAAGAGGGAGGTCCGCTCTCAGGACGTCCGCTTACTTCGATAAATGCCATGCACTACATTTACTTACAGCTAATCTCTGGCTTATTATTTTACACATGAAAAAAAACATTAAATATCATCAGCTTTTAATATATTTTGATTGAGGATATATTTTTTTTCTTTGTTTTCTGCTTTTTATGTAAAACCTACCTGAAACACTTCATTTGCGCGGCCATGAGCTCTAAGAGCCCCGTCCTGTTATCTGAGGGCAGATGATGATGTCATATAAACACAAAGGTATTTCCTGTACAAACACCACGAGGAGTTGTGATTGGCTGAAACGTGCAGGTAAACCAGGGTACCTTTGTCTGCTTGAGGGGGGGGGGATGTTGGGGGTGGGGGGGACTTTTTAGCTCTGTACAATCAAGCAAGAAAAAAAAAAAGATTAAAAAGATATTCGTTCCATGCCAGCATCCTTTGGCCCAAACCCCTGACTGAGACATGCAAAAGATCAATCTTTTCTGTTCGAAACGTTAAAAACCTGCTTTGACCAGCCGCCCTCATGGTCCCTGCAGGGGCTGAGGGCAAGGGATCAGAATGGAAGAGAGCGCGACGGTGACCGTGTGGAGCCGGGCGGGGAACACCTGAAGGACACGTCAGCCAGCGGGCCTTCAGTTCTGCATCTGCTCGAAGAATTTGTAGGTCGGGTTCTCGTAGCCATTCTGCTGCATCTTGGCCAGGTGACGCTCCTCGGGAGTCACTGCGGCGTCCACCTTCAACAAATAAATGAATAAATAAATAAATCACGGGAATAAAAAGGGAGTTTATGAAGGAGGAAGTTTATAGAGTATCACATCATGCAGGTTTTAGCCTTTTACCTCGATTACACCGTGATGGATGGAGGTGTATTGCTTCTTTCTGAGCATCACCAAAGTAATGACGATGACTGTCGCTATGACGACCCCTCCAACCATAAGCCCGATGATGGCGCCCTTGTTGGACCCCACGTCCTCAGCAAAAAACACCTGCAGATGAGATGCATCAGTCAGTACTATTTATCAGTACAATAAAAGGGACTAAATGCAATAAACATACTTAATTTTGCAGCATTTAAACAGCTTTCTTGTATCTGGGAAAGCGACATTTAAAAAGTCTTTACGATATCGATGCATTGTTGCAATCTTTGCTATCATAGGATATATATAAAAGCTTTTGCCAAAAGCTTTTATAAGCTTTTATAATGGACTCGCGTTGCCATTTTTATTTCCCAAAAAGTCCAATATTTCTTCATAGAAGGACACACCTGGTTCCATGTTTCGTATGGAGCGCCATTTGTGAGATTAATAAATAACTTCTCTACTCTAAATAACAATAGAGTTTCTACCCCTTTATTCATTTCTTTGTTATAATTTTTCAGAGAGTTCAGTTTTTCCAGCCCCTTTCCAAAGTGCATGTACAAAAGCTTCACTGAATTTATGATGGATGGATCTGGCAGAGCACAAAAGAGAGAAAAATGTCTGGAAATCTGAATGTGTCCATTTTAGGTTTTGTTTATTTTTAAATTTAAACCCAAACCAGGAAAAGACGCAGTCCGGGTTCCAGACTGTGTCTGAACCCTGTTCTAAACGACTCTGGGAGGAGGGAACGACCCGCTTGGCGATCTCTACCAGTTTTTGATGGTAAACCTCGTATCCAGCGCTCTGCCTCTCTTCGGTGTCCCTCCGCACCTCTGGCATCTCTTCTGGCTTCAAGGCAGAAACTGAAATCAGACAAATCAACATCATTTGAAAACAGAAAGCTTTGTCACACACCTGTTTACAGAAAAAAGAAACCCACAAGGCAACAACATAATGATTGACAAGACTGGCTTTATAGCTTGAAAGGGGACAAAAAATCCCTTCAAGCCCAGCAGTTAAATATTTTCGATTCTCAAGATATGAAAGCGGTAAGGCCACATGAGCAGGTACTTTCCTGGACAAACTATGCACTGAAATATTGCACATAAATATGAGTCCTTTGTCCAACCGGTCTGAGTGGAAACTATCTCCAAACAAATTAAAAAAGGATCAGAAAGACTTGACTCCAAGCCAGCTGCATTTTTTTATCATGTCTAGTACAAACACGGTGAGAAACAGAGAGAGAAAGTAAAATTCAAGCTCAGTTTTTATTCAGAAAACTACAGACAATGGGCCTTTTTAACTATAACATGCTTCTTTATGCCTGCACATCGTAGTCAGCAGCATTTTACAGCTAAAGAAAAAAAGAAAAACACTTTAGTTATGCAACATTTTCCATGATGAAATCAGGTTGTGAAATTAAGGTGTGGAGTTTAGTAAGCTGTAAAAGTTTACTGCACCTGCACCTGCAGATACAGCTATATATATATACTTCAGTTTTGTCAAACTGAATATATATGTCAGTTTTGTCAAACATGACATTGAGATTCATGTTGGTACCAGAATAATAATAAGAAAAAAAAGAATCCATAAAATGAGAATTACCCATATCTGTGTAAAGTAGAACAGTAGTTTATCAAAAAGTTGTTAAGATATCTTAGTCCAGAACAGGTGAACAAATCCCTAAAATAATGATTGGTAAAATATTTACGTGTTTTGAACTTTTTTTTTTTACTTAAAAAAGAAATTAAAAAGGGTGTTGCAAACAGAGATACATACCAGGTCGTGTGGGGAGTCCTCTGTCTGGATTGGGACGAGCATCGACAGGCTCAACTGCAGAGAAAAAACAATGTTGAACTAAACTGAACCCCTGATAGCGGTTGTGGGTTCTCTACTCTCTGTGACTTTATTCAAGCTGCACCCACAGGGAATCATGTGGTTTGCAACAATTACAACCTGCTTTCATGTATGCGACTTGCAACTCTAAATTACAGTTACTTCGTGTGATAAGTTGAGCTAACGAATCAGGGTTTTCCATAATAAACAACAGGTTTTACAAAGACGCTGAAAGTAAAAGAGGGAGGGCTTTTGCCGCTCAGACAGTTGTTTGTGTGGGCGAGAGCTGCTGAGACAAGTAATGACACCTAAACTTCAACTATCTGAGCTAACACCCGAGCAGGTTATGTAATACTAATGAAATGTAGCTGCTTTTCAAAGATACTGAATGTAACCCTTGTGTTTGCAAATGGGGTCCAACTGACCCCACACCTGTATCACCTGTATCGTTTGCCTCAGCCCTCGCACGCACGAGGGTTTTAGTACCGTATTTTCCGGACTATAAAGCGCACCTAAAAGACTTACATTTTCTCAAAAATCAGCAGTGCGCCTTACAATCCGGAAAATAAAGTAGTCCATTTGGGACAAGTGCTTACTGTAAAGGATTGGCTTCAGGGACACAGAAAACCTGTTAAGTACATTTATTCCAATCTATTTTTCGCCAGGTTCACCGTTCACAGATTTTACTTCAACTAGACCCCTTTACGTTAAGCATTACCGTGGTTCTCAGTGTTTGGCTGGTTGAAGCTCTCCGGGTGAATGAAGCCCAGTCCGTCCAGGCCGGGTTCCATGGGAGCAGAGCTGTAGGCCTGATCCGGCATCAGCGCGTCGTTGCCGTAGCTCACCCTGCCGTCCACCTGCAAACGCAGAGGGACGTTGATCAGGACGCGTCAAAAGTGAAAGGCTTTCCAAATCTGATGAGACCGAGTCACAAGACTCAGTCGATGGCCTTAAGAGCCAAAATGACACAAAAACACTGAATTAATTCTCCTAGGTCTGTGATCCCCCCCACAGTCTGATAGATTTGTTTGGAGCTCAGCTTTTATTTTCTGCGCACCCACCATGTCAGCATTTTAAGTTTCCTTGTGCTTCGTGACTTTGTCCCAACTGTCATATTGTTTGGCTTTAACGCTATTTATACATGCAGGAGGCACATGCGAGTGGGAGCAGCCTGACTCACCCGCCCGTCGCTCTGCAGGGAAGAGACTTGCTGAGACAGCTCAGACTGGACTCTCTGCACTATAATCGCTGGAAGGGAAAGAAACAAAGTGAGCATGGAAGGCAGAGTCGGTGGGAGTGGGTTAGTGAGTAAAAGCAGCTAATTCAGTTAGCATGAGCTAACTGAGCTAGCTGAACTGCCTTACAGCAGGCAATAGGATGTAAAATGACTTAAATTCTGATTCTTTCATCCTGACCATGTGTCAATGTAGCATCAATATTTTAAAAGATATAACGTCTTATTGTTGCTGTAGGGTTAGGATGACCTTTTGCTCTCCAAAGAAAACTTCTAATAAATTAGTAATAGCAATGAGAATCTAACATTGGATTCATTCTCTGTCCTTACCAAATCTCCCACATATGGCGCCTGATTCATCCACCGCCTCAAATTTTCACAAAGCTCCTCGCAAAGTGACTAATCCATTCATGTGGAGCACAGTGTTGTCTCAATGTCTTTTTGCGGCAAGTTAATCACATACTGTGGCACAATTTTAACACAGTTTAACTCTTAAATTACATTTCTGCCAGTTCACTATTATTATATTGGACTCCAGTTGATTAAGAACAGGAACCAGCCTGTATCAGTGAGAGCAGAATTTGTTTTTCTTCTGGTTGTACAGCAAAAATATAATGTTGCGCAATTGGCACCTCATCACTTCCGAATCAGATCAACTGCCTCGATTAAGCTTTTCTTTTACATCCTATTGCAACCACAATGTAGCAATGTAGTATTTAGAGGCGATGCTGCGTCTCAACAACGGCTCATAAAGTTCTGGGAGGCGTTCCTGCCAGAAGCGAAGAGCCCCGTCGCTTAATGAAGCGGATTTTCCTTTTTTTTCCCTTTTTAAACCACTTAGACCACTGAGTCAATACTGTAGCTGTGAGTCATTTGGGGTTTATCTTGACTGGCTCGACTCATCTGGAGGCTGATTTCTTCCCCCCAAATTAGCTCAAACTCGGTGAGATTGGATGGAAAAACTCTGAGCAGTGGCACAGATTTTGAATTGGTTTTGAAGGCTGGGCTTTGAATAGGCCAGGGGTGTCAAACTCCAGTCCTCAAGGGCCGCTGTCCTGCAGTTTTTAAATGTGCCACAAGTACAAAAAAAAAACACTGGAATGAAATGGCTTAATTACCTCCACCTTGTGTAGATCAGTTGTCCAGAGCCTTGCTAATGACCTAATTCTTCTATTCAGGTGTGGTGCAGCAGAGGCACATCTAAAAGCTGCAGGCAGTGGCCCTCCAGGACACTGTGATTGACACCTGTGATCTAGGCCATCTGAACACAAGAATGCGTTGATCTTATCCATTCCATCCTATTGTAGTGCTGTCTGTCTGTTTACAGGTTATTGTCCAGCTGGAAACTGAACCTGACCGGCTTCCATTTCCCTGAATTTCTTCTCCACAACACGATGCTGCCACCACTGTGTTTCATGGTTCAGTATTTTGAACAGAGGCAAAAAAAGATAAAATGTTGATGTTGGTCTCTTCTGACCAGAGCAGCCTTTGGTTTGTGGTCTAACCAAAGGCTTCAAACAGATAACAAAAGCCTTTTCATAAAAGGCTGATTTGTGGCCTGTATGACGTACATTTGTCCACTTGAGCTGTGGATGTTACAGCATGTCATGTCTTGGTGCGTTGACAGTGATGACATAGTCAGCGTTTTCTGATTATGGACTGTGAAATTTTTATTTGTAAAAACCTTTAAAAAGCAGGTATCTAATCCACAGCTAATTGCTACTTTGAGTTTCTTTCACCTAAGATTAGTCTAACAACCTTCTCGTGGTATCTAGATTTCCACTGATTTAAAACAAAGCTTAAGTTGTCAAATCTCCGCTGACTGCAACAAGACATTTTTTTTGTTTGCCTGGGATTAGCGTCATTTCAAACCAAAAGAAGAGTAGTTTTAGGAGTTTTAGGATTAGGCTCGTGTGCCATTTGGATCACAGCTAATTACTGATAACAGTCAGTAAAAAAACATGTGTTTTTCAAACAAATCTCTTGCAGAGGATTGTGCAGAGATTTGCAGAGGAAGTGCAGAGGATTTGTGTGACAAAGTGAGTCCAAGTACCATCATTAGGAACACTTACCAACTTGTTTTTGGATCTCAGTGGCCACACTGGGCACCTTGTAGAGCAGACCTAGAGACTGATTCATCCTCTCATCAATCACACGAAGGTGAGTCAGAACCTAAAGGTCAAAAGGTGAAAAGAGAGGTCAAAACTCTTGGAAGTAAAGATATCCCACCTTTACTTAGTGGTTGTGGCATATAGGTTTCAGCACCTGAGGGCGGATCTGAGCGGCCTTCTTGGGGTCGACGGTGCGGACGTGTTCGTAGTGTTTCAGCGTGTGCTGCCTGTCCTTCTGTTCTGCACGGACGTACTTCTTCAGCAGGCTCAGCACCTGTCGGGGCTGTCGGTGACACCAGCTATTAAACATGTTCGTGTTTCATGCCAATTCTTGATTATTAGGGTACAAACGGGAACTCTACACTCGGATGCAGTGTCTTTTAAAAAGCATTCACATTCCTGAGACTTTGACACATATTGTCACATTACAACCACAAACCTCAGTTCATTTAATTGGGATTTTATGAAATAAAAGCTAATGACGATACATAATTGGACATACAGTCTTAGTTGCAACAAATGGAAACCTAAACAGGTTTAGCAGACGCATCTCCACAGCATAGCGCTGTCACCACCATGTGTCTCTGTGGGGATGGTGTATCTAGGCAATAACCTATCTTTACTTTCAGTCACACAGAATGATTTGCTTGTAAACTATTGTACTTCATTTTTGTACACCTGTACATTTTTTGTACATTTTCTAACCTGAGCATCTTCCTCCACTCCAAGAGTACACAAATGCACGCCACACTTTTGAGATATCCACTTTCTTTTTACTACTGCAGTGATGCACAACATTTGTTTTGGTCCATCAGATAAATGGCTAACAAAACATGCGGAAGTTTGTGATCGTGAGATGAGACGACCACACGTGATTACATTTACAGGCAGGTGTAATTGAAACGTGGTTCTGTAGGTGTGGTGTGAGCGTGCAGAGGTACCCGAGGAGGAGCCTGAAGGGCGCTGAGATAGTTTTCCAGAGCCAGGCGCCTGCGGCTGTTGAGCAGGGCCTCCACCCGAGCCATGTGCGTCTCCACCAGCTGCTGCCGCTCCTCTGCAGCCTCCTGCTCCAGGGCTTCCACCTTCTCCTGGAAGTGCTGCGTGCATGAAACGTTTCAGAAACGCAGTCAGTTGGTGTCAGGGTTTCTGCAGGTTTCACCAACTCAAATTTAAGAGGCTTTAAGATCTTTTTAAGACCATTATGAATTTACCGAATTTAAGACCTATACCTCCACAGAAATGAACAGATTTTGTCCAGCTAACTGACGATAAATTTGCACTGATCCATGGCTAGTAAGGCTAGGTAGCTAGTAAGGGTATTTTAAGGGTATATTAGCAGACAGTAAGTGGTTGCTTAAATTGCCTTGAGTCACAGAAAGTAGGGGTCCACCTATAAATCGGCCAAGGTTTCGTTAATTTTGGGAGATCGGTGATCGGCCGATAATTATATGTGAAGCCGATCTGATCCATCGATCTAATCTATCTTGACAAATGTCTAACATGTTTTGTTCTACCATGAGAAAAGTTTTGACTGCCTGTTGACAACTCAGTGACTTTCTTTCTATTTTTAGCAACATTTCAGACAAAAACATCAGTATTGGCCAAAATCGGAATCAACAGGTCAGGTTTTTTAAAGATCGGTAATCTGCAGGAAAACTGCAACTGGTTTACCGATTTTGCATGACAAAAAAAGTCTCACAACACACACAAAAAAATGTTTTAAACAAGTTTAAAACATTTTAAAGCTTTAATTTTGGATACTTGAATTTAAGACTTTTAAAGGATGCATGGACAGCCTGGTGTGATGCCAGAAAGATGTACATTTTTAAACTGGGAAAAAAAAATCCCCTTTAAAGTTTCAATTAGAATGACCTCTACAGTCCATTTCACTTCGAGCGACTGCAACTTTGCTTTCATTTCACGGAAACAAACACTTGAGACCCACCTGAATAACAGCTTTCTTATCCGAACGAGGAAGGTTTTTCACTTGTCTCTCTGCCTCCTCCCACTCCCTCATCACCTGAGAATCAAAAAACCTACCATTACATTCCTTGGCGCCAGAACGATCCATGTGTGGGTGTTTCGGATGTGAAGACACGCACCTGAGACATCTTTTCACGATGCTTGGCCTCAAGGCTTTCTTTGGCTTTTCGGAAATCCGTGTGCTCGTTGTCATCCCCAGGCAATTCGAGGTACTGATCAACCGCATCCGGAGGACTGGGTGCTATGGTGGGCACTGAAAGGGGGGGGGGGATGAGAGGAATGAATTCAGAGCAAACTGTGTACTGTATACATACAAATGATGGTGTGGGAAGTTAGGGGAAAAAGCATAATTTGTCTTCACTGATAAGCAATTAGTCACATAAAAGCAAACATCCAGAAGTGTTTCACAATCTAATAACTGACACGAAGGCTATGAAAAGACATGAAGTGATAAGATTTCTAAAACAAATAAATAATCTTCGGGCTTCTGCAGACAAGCTGCAACACGCTGACTCAAGATCAGGGCAAACTGCGCCAACAGTTCTTTCGCTCACAGCTTCTTTCAGCTATGATCTCTCAGCTGACACAGACAGAGAGAAAGAGTAACAACCGTAAAGAGCAAAGCATGCAGACACACGAGTGGAAACGCATGCAGACGCAGTCCAGACTTCTTTGTCTTCATGCTGGAAGAAGAGTTAGTAATTTAGGTCAGCAATAATTACATGACATGGATTTAAATATAAATCGTGGCTGTCAAAAAGGTTCTGTCCTTGATTGACTCACTGCTTCCTTTTAACGCAACGTCTTAGCACTGTTCTCCGACTTTGGGGTTCAAACGTCAAAAGCCCAACTGCTGACTTTGTTTTAAAGACAAAATGGATATAAAATAAAACACTTGGTAAAAGCTCATATTATTCTATAAAACAAAAACAAAAAAAAAACATTTAACAGTTGCAATTATTGGTTGTTTATTCTTCATTTCATAACATTCCGAGCAAAACTATAACTTTCCATATGCTTTTAAATTAATAAAATGTTAATTTTGTTGTGATGCGTACTGAAGTTGATTTTTTTCCCCTTCATTTAATATTTTTTCGAATTCAGCCAGATAAAAGCACATAAAGTCACATAAAAGCAGTTATATAGACATCCAGAAGTATTTCACAACCTGGGCCTAAAATAATTTTCCTTCCCTGAAACTAATAAAGTGACAAAAAAAGGAAGGTCTGATAGGTTTTCTTCTCAAAGCAGCATGAGGTCAGGTTGTTCCTGGTGATATTACCGTCTTTATACTTTGCTTAAAGACACCCAAGGCTAAATAATTAACCCAAGCTCCCAAATAAAACCTGAACGCAGTCAAACGGCTCTTTTACGTTGTATTAATTACTTCTATTACGGGCTTAGTTTTGGCATCTATTACAAGACTCAGCTGAAAACACCCACAGCTGGTCTGCTGTGCAACACACACCCAAGAGCTGAGCAGCAGGAAGATTATCTTTAAATCACAGCCTGCTTTTTTGTGTGTGTGTGTACCTGCCTGTGCACGTTATTTTGCTTATTTAATCAATATTGGTTTTTCCCAAAGAATCAAAAGGATTGTCCACCCTTTTCAAATACATTCACAATGAATGTATCCAGTCTGGAACACCCAGACAAAGAGACATGGGGGGAAAAAAAACAGTTAAACTTTTTAGATGGCTTTATAGGAGTTGTAAATAGGATGTGGTCCGATTTTATTGCGCTTGGAAGGTTTTATGAAAATGTTATATGTTCTAGACGCTGTACAATTGAAGAGACAATAAATGACTTCTTTCTGATTTATCATGTTACATTGAATCACAGAAATTTTCTTTTTCCAAGTTGTGATATTCTGTGACCCTGTGGGTTGATGTTATTTCAAAATTTTCAATCCAATAGCTTTCCAACAATATTGTTCAATATCTAAGTTTAGGTAAAAAAACAAACAAAAAAAATTTGTTAAGTGTTTTGTTTGAGAAAGAGATGTAATATTTTAACTCTGGGTCTTACAGAGAGTCTTTGGGGTGAAGGAGAATAATAAAAACCGCAGCTGAAACAGCAGTCAAATTTTATAAACAATACATTTTATACAGCAGCAGAACAGCTAAGTTTTGCTTTAAGTTTTTATCTACACATCATCATCTGGGACTGTGCCAGTAGGTTGCGAGTCGAACAAACAATAAGTCAAAAAGCAAACAGACTAGCATTGGCCAAGTACTTCAGACAAATGAAAACAATGCATTGCCGGAAAAACTGGCAAGGAAAACAAGGGCGAGACGGCAGCAGGAGGAGTGTCTGCTGAGTGAGTAAGTGTAATGCAATGAAATGTGGTGTCTTATTTCACTACACTTATATATACATACTCTTGATTTTATAAACAACTTACGATAATTGTAAGATGAGCAAACATTGACTGTGTTTTTTCTTTTTTAAACAAATTTTGACAATTATGGGAAAATTAAGAATGTCTCAGTTAACCGGATGAGAATCACGCACCTGTAAAATCTCAGAATTTCAACTAATTCCAGCTGAACTAAAAGATTAAGATTAATCCCCTTAGATTAGTTGACATAAAAGAAAAAGAATGACGTGACGGATGATGGCATTTCATGCTCAATACAAGACACAGTCAGAACTCTGAGTGGTTAGGAGGGATCAAAGCGACTATAGAGTATGTGAATTAAGAGGAACTAGACGGTCAGCAGCGGCAGCCTGAGGACAGGGATCAAGCCGGTGAGGTGGACACTTCGTGGTCCGGCTCCAGTCAGGAAGGACTTACACGAGCTGCTACACACAGCCAGGCAGTACTCCTCAGAATTAAAGTTATTCCTGT
Organism: Micropoecilia bifurca; assembly: GCA_903067075.1. Taxonomy (NCBI): domain Eukaryota; kingdom Metazoa; phylum Chordata; class Actinopteri; order Cyprinodontiformes; family Poeciliidae; genus Micropoecilia; species Micropoecilia bifurca. The sequence continues at coordinate 4,681 of CAEGAF010036787.1, read as the reverse complement.
TGCCCCCGCAGCCTCCGAAAAGGAAGGGAGCACAGCGGCCTTTTTTGGGGACGAAGTACCAACGTTCCAGCATGGCGTGACACGGGCCTGAATCGGCGCGGGCCCAGCACACCGCTGAAGTTACGTACACACACACACACACACACACACAGGCACATTGGAACAAATGTCAAAGCAGGAATGGAGCTTCTGAATGTGATGGAAAACGTCAAAATAAAATAAAAGAGGATCAACAGGCAAGAGGCGCCCAGCCTCACGCCTCACCTCGCACAACTTCCTCAACGGATTCGGTGGTGGTGGTGGTGGTGGTCGTCATGGCGACGCTGGAGCTGCGCTCGACACTGTCCCGCTCATCGATGACGTCGTCGTCTTCCTCGTCATCCTCGTCGCCGTCTCCGTCCTCGTCCCTTTGGAAAGCGTCTTCCTCCTCGTCCTCGTCTACCTCGTCCTCGGCGGCGGCTGGCTGCGTGTCTGCCGGGCGCGTCATGCTGCCGACAGAGGAGCCGGGTCAGTGTTTGCGTGGGCAGACGGGTGCAGATGTGTGCAGATGTGTACAGGTGAGATGTACCTGTTGTCAGAATATTCGTTCTCAGCTGCGCCCCACCAGACGTCAGACTCCTCCTCGTTTTGTTCCGCGGTGTCCGACTTGCGCTCTTCCTCCGCCGGGCAGCACACAAACTCCACGCCTCGGAAACGATCGATGCCGCACGGCAACAGCATCCCGTAGTCGTGGAGATTCATTGAGCGGTCTCCGCAAGACTGATTAAAAGAAGCCTTCAATTAGTGAACTGTATATAAACAGCATCCAAAGGCCACACCACATGAATTTGAATTAGGGTTTCTGCAGCTTTTACCGACTCATATTTAAGACTTTTTAAGACTTTTTTAAAGACCACTGCGAATGGAACCAGTATCACTGAAGAAATCTACAGTCTTCGTCCAGCCAGCTGGGTAAATTTGTACTCACTGGTGATAGAGGCAAAAAGGCTAACTAGGGAGCTAGCAGGGGTAGAGTAGCAGCAAGTCACATAATGCAATGAAGGTGCCTGACAGAAATGTCCCATGAGAAAAATACATAGAATAAATTAGATTAAATAGCCCTTCCAAGACCAAATTTAAGACTTGTGATTAACATATTTAATGCAGTCTTACATTCTTCTAATTAATTTAAGACATTATAAGGCCTTAATTTTAGATACACAAATTCAAGACTTTTTAATGATGTGCAGACACTTTGTGCGTTTGTTCTAAAAGCCGGTTGTTGTGACATTTAAGCCTGCATGAGGTTATGATTTCAACGTTTCTTAAATAACTCTGTAAGTGACATACAACATAATGTAAAATTATTTCAAAGAGATAAGGGGCACGCATATCAGCAGGACAGTGGCGGAGTAAGTCTGAAACTGATAAAAGTGCAGGCTGGATGGGAAAAAAAGCCAAAACAAGATAAGATAAGTGATGATAAACCGTGTGAAGCCCCGCAGCGCCTGCTGTCCATCCTCACCTCCTTGGCTACAGTGTGCCAGTGCAGGTGACTCTCACACTTGTTCATCTGCTCCTGGTGCAGGAACTTGCACTTGTCGGGAACCAGCAGGGCGTCGCTGACAAACTCCCCGACTGCAAGACAAGTCATGAGGTTCACGTTGGACACTCATCTCATTGAACATCATCCCTCAGCTACCCACAGCTGCAGCATCCCAGCTGCTTACCCAGGCAGCGGTACGGCACCACGATGTGTGTGTGACTCCGGCACTGCTTGCGACCCTTCTTGCACCAGTTGGGAATGCTGATGGGTTGGTTGGCCTCGACAACATTTGTGATCTGTAGATCTGGGTACACCTGATGAAAGAAAACACGTTTTCAGCATTTTACATGGCATTATTTGCATTTTTGTTCTTTATGTGGGATCTGTGTTCATCCTCCTGTCTGTTCCCAGTCTATCTGTAGTGACAGTCTGCCTCAGTACCTCTTGGCAGTACTGCAAGATGCCCTCCTTGGTGCCAATGCAGCTCTTTGTGCCAGATGGGTCAGACTCCCATTTCCCAGTCTGTACGTTGATGTGCATGTTCAACTTCCCACAGAACATGGCCACCTGAGGCTCAGTTAGCAAACCCACAGAGTCGTCCATGGGCACCTGAGTGAGAAAGATGGCAGAAGTGAAAAACCCTGGAATAACTTGTTAAAGCTAAATCTAACCTTCTGTCGGTTTAACACTGAGAATTAATAAGTATTAATACTTTGAGCTGCAATAAGCTGGTTGCTAAGTGCTCACACCATTCAGCCCTTTGGATTCAATTTCATAATTTGGCATTGCTGCGGAAACACCTGCCATTAAATACGGAGAATTAAATTAACTGTAAATAATCCGAGCAGGATTTTCTTGAGATTTGCTTATTTGCATCCTATAACTAAAGCCAGAGTTTGCAGATAAAAATGAAAACTGTTGGAATGGTCTAACCAGAATGTAACAGAAGACTTAAGAGAGAGTGAAGTATGGTATATAGTTCCATCAATTTGGAGATCTTCTGCAAGTTAGAGTGGGCAAATATTACCAAGTAAAGAAGAGGACAGAATGCTTAAACTGAATCAAAAGGTGCGTCAAGAAAGCCTTAGTGTAATGATTTACACGGTTTTTAACTAGGTTATTGCACATTCTTCTATTTTTTTCATAAGCTTACATTTTACAGACTTGTTTTTTTTCAGCCGATTTGTACAGGATAAATATTTATCAATGGAAATGGAAGACATAAGTGTCTCAGCCAAGAAAAAATAAGTCCTTTGTTCCTTGGAACCTGGGCACCCAAGAGATAAAATCAAAACAAAAACAAGGTTTTTTGTTATGGCTATCTTAGAACTTTCAAAATTAGAGTACCGTAAGTGAAAGTAGACAACATCAAAGCAGCACCGCTCCACAAGGCTTTAGAGCACAACAGCAAACAAAAAGTACAATCAGTAAACTAATCTAGCCATTTACAGACCACCAAATGTGTGCAATGATTGCGTTCCTTTTGAGTGTTACTTTCCAGACCTCACAAAGCTGCTATCAAAGTATACTGGTGCCACGATCTGGCAAAAACATTCCTAACTATGTTTATGGGTAAAATTAAAGCTGAAGTCCTCTGCCTGAAAGAATCAGCACAATATTTGCCTTCTGCAAAACATGTTTTTTCTTGGCAGCTCTAAGGCAAGTTGCATGATGTCGGTCACTGAATCCAATGTGTGGTACAATTTCATATTTTGCAGTTTGTATTGGTTTTCATTTGAAATAACTCCAGCATTCAGTGCTAAGCTGTCTACTGTATGTTGAACAGCATAATGGCTTTCAAGCAAGAATCCATATAGCATCTGTAAACACTGAAATGTAATGTCAACAAGAATGCCTTGCCTTATTCGCACAAATACAACTTGTCAGACTGGCTTTTGGATACAGCCAAACAACAGAGCGTGGCGGTTAAGGCGCAGCAACAACGGTCTTAAAAGTTGAAGAAGTCATGTTCAATAACAGCTTTCGTTGTGTTTGTGGTTTTTTCCACTGGATGCCTTCTTAAAAATATCAAAACTAATAAGCCAATCATTAAAAGGAGGTGGTGCAATTGGATTACAAAAATCAAAACACATTCCCGAACCTAGCTGCAACAAAGCGTCTATACATATTGTGCAATGGTAACGAGCCCAATTAAAAACAGTAACTCTTCTTGAGTCACACCTGATACACATAAGATGTTCATCCCTTTTTTGTGTATGTTTTTATTACTTTTTTTAAGACATTCTTGTTGTGAGCTTTTTCAGAAGAGTGATTTCTTTTTCTTTCATCAGTTGCTTTGTTAGCTATTGAACTGCTCTGAGTTATCCAAGCATAAGTAAACACCTAAGTTGAAGATACCGGTACTTTATCTGTACAAATACACAAAACAAATTTGTTCAAATTCATTTGTCAGTTATTAAAAATACCATGGACACACAGTTTGATACACATTAAATGGCATTTGTACCGTCAACAACAGGATTATTTTAGATGGCTGAGCACAGAATCTACAACAGTCTGTTAACTGAGTGATGATGAAAGACACAACTCCTCTCCGGAAAATACGTATCCTCTGACATACTATTACTTTCAGGTCTGACTATCTACTTGATTAATTTTTGCAATTGCACAGCAACATTATGTTATCATAATGAGGTCACAGATTCGTTGATAAAATGACAACAACAAAAATAACAAAGTCTAAAAAAAAGGAAGCTTGGCACTAACAGGTACCAAGGTATGAATTTCTCACATTGCGGAAATCATCTAGTATGTTTTATAAAATTTTATTATTGCTTTTATTTAAGAAAACTGCCATTTTTTGTTGTTTTTGTGAAGAAAGCCCATGGCTTCAAATTAGATTTGACAGTTTTTGTTTCTCTCTATAGCTTTACATCTAGTAAACTGCTGAATTAACATAGTACTAAGTAGGGCTGTAGTGATACAATAATCTCACGATACGATACACGATATTCTGCCCACAATACGATACATATTGCTATATTCAGCGAACGATACAATTCAATACACTTTTGCGATTTTGTGAAAGATTTTAGAGGGACAGAGTAATTTTGGTGATATTTTGTGACTGTTATAAAGTTGGATTGAATTAATTTAACTGAAAACTGATTAAAAGCACCAACTACACAATACCTG
>CAEGAF010036783.1:0-17768 GCA_903067075.1 Micropoecilia bifurca | reverse complement strand
TTTCATCCGGCGTTAAACCGGGGTTTTCTTATTTCGGTGTTTTGGGTCCAATTGTTTATATTTTATAAAAAAAAAAAAAAAAAAAAAAAAAAAAAAAAAAACACAGAGCCTGTATTCATGACATGAGCAAGTTGCAGGATTAAATGTGAACGACAGCTTTACTGCAAGAAAACCGTCTAAATATTTACTGTTAATAATCAGGAGCAGCAAACATTTTAAAACCCAAGAAATCAAGAAATGTTTTTTTGTTTTCAGACACCAAACCACATTTTTTACTTCTCAATTTGCAATTGAATAATTTCCCACAACCACCTATTAATACCTGCCCACCTCAAAAATATGCATAATTTTTCTCCACATATACCTGAAAAGGAGTTGATACGCATCATCGTCATGGAAACACAACCTCTACATTCTTCTTTGATCTTCCAGCCAATCAGTGTCAAAGAAAAGGAATGCTGCTTCTGGATTGGCTGCTTTGCAGACACCAGCCAATAGCATTGCATTTAGGTCTTTAATCTTCACAATCTGAAACAATCAATCGGTTTAATCAATTATTGAAGTAATTGTCAACAAATTATTTTCATTGATTAATCGTTAACCGGAGAACACACACTAAGAAAATGTCTTTGCTTTATAGAACAACCTACTCAGAGTTGAGCCAAATCCATACAAGAAAATGTATTTCAGGATGAAAAACATTTTTTATCTGTAAATCTGTTTTACCCAAAACAGATTTATTTAGTTATTTTGTTATTTTAGCTTCACCTGGTTCAAATTTTACAAAAAACAAAAATGTATGGAACACTTTTGCTATCCTATTATTAATTGAAAAATAATCAGCACATTAGCCATACGTTGTGCTGATGGGTTTTTTTTTTTTGCAACTAAATCTTCATTTTTTTTTTAGAAAAGAAAATGGCATTTGCCAACCAAACACCTGAGCTGAACCACAGGCTGATCTCCTCACCGACGCTGAAGACAAAGTACTGAATCCAGACAGAACAGATTCTAGATTAATTTCAGCTCTTAAGGCAGAATTAATCAAACTAACAAATAAAAACTTTAAGGATATGTGAGACCAACTTTCTAGGGGTTGTATTTATTTGGACTTATTATTGATTTGTTTTCCCTTTCCTGTGTTTTGCAGGTTCTTCAGCACCTTTGGCAGCAGCAGCGAGTCGCGTGACCCCGCTCCAGGCCGACCGGCTTCACCTGTACATGGAGACCCCCAGCTGGGCAGGTCAGACTCCCTAGACATGGTCCTGTTTGTGCGCCGCGCTGAAAAAACGTCCCACATCCAGACATTCTCTTCTTACAGGCTGACAGGTTTAGGTAAAATAAACCAAACCTGATCTCCAGCTTTGAATCTAAATATGTTTAGAAAATGTGGCATTTAAAGATTAAAAGTTTTGCTGTGGATTTATGGGGACTGTGGGAGCAAATTTTAGAGTTTAGAATTGGTAATAGAAGCAAAAGGAAATTGCTTCTATTTAAGAAAGAAACACAATGAGGTAATAACAATTAGCACAAGATGGTGGTAAAAACCGCGTCTGTTCTGTCGGAGGAACCTTGATTTGATGAACCAAACAAGTTTCTTCTGGTTGTGCAGAAAACAAAGAGACATTTTTAATGTTTTCTTTTTTCCTTCGCTTTTCTTCGTCCTCCTTCAGCATTTTAAGGCTTTAAAATTTTTAGAGCAGCTCAACTCTGTCAGGCATAAAAGACAGATGTCAGTGTTGTGCAGCTTATATAGAGGTAATTTATCTGCAGCTTCTCCTCTCGACAATAATGAGACGTAGCATTGAAATCACTGTGGACATGCTGCAAGTGTTTCTGCTGTTTTTGTGTTTCCTTTTAACAGCCTCCACTTTGCACCGGACACTAAATCCTCCAAAACAAACCGATTACATGCATCCGTGCAGCTTTTATCCCCTCAGATCTGCTGTGGGTTTTTTATTTTACTCTTTTCTTGCACTTATTGTTCAGTTGGACACAAGTGCAGGCGAAACGGCGCCGCACTACGTTGGGCTTAAAACATTTGGGAAGAAGGAGAAACGACTGAACTGGGTGTGAACAGCAGTAGAAATGCTGCAAGCTGATCTCAGATGGGTCAGTCGCTCAGGCGATGTGCTTTGGGTTTTATTCGTGCTTGAACCATAAAATATTTATAAATTATGTATAAAAATGTAAATATTGATCAGATCTTGGAAGGTTTTTTTTCCACTGATTTATAAAAACAAAACAAATTCAAGCCGTACGTGGAGAAGTGGCGTGAATTTTGTATGAATGATATAGTTTGAGCAGAAGGTAAAGACAGAAAGTGTGTGAGCTGCTGTTGTGTTCAGCTGCTCTGGGACCAGAACTGCATCTGCTGCTGATTCGCATGTCGTTTCCGCATGTCGTGCAAAGCACAGATTCGCTTCTTTCCTCTGATTTACAGAGGCTGAAAACACAAAACGGTCCAGTTAAATCACACTGTTCTTCCTTAATGCTCTCTTTAATATTACATGCTTATCTATAATTGCAGATATTTCACTTTGGACTTTATTTACACATCTGTGTGACCATTAAAAAAAAAACAAGTTTGTCCTATTTCAGTTCCTGCATTCAGATATAAGGATGCAATAAAAACAAATCTAGATTTTACCGCTTATTTAAATTGGACTTGATGTTTACACCAACAGCAGATTCCTCACTGACATTATTTATTAAAGAAAGATGGAAAAGCTTTGTGAGAGGATCTGGGCTTTCTTTCTGCTTCCACAGATCAGATTAGAGGAAATATCATCCAGGAGTTTCTGATCAAATTAACCGATTGATTAAAAAATTACTAGATCCACTGGCAGATTTTTCCACACAAGATGGGAAAAATGTCATTTTATAAGTGAAATAACCTGCTAGTACTTATTAAAATTGATATTGAGGAATTGTTGATTCAAAGCTCCTGTGTCCTCCTGAGATGTTTCTTTTGAGGTTTTGTCTTATTTCAAGTGAACTAAAATATTTGCATTAGATATTAGACAGAAATACTTGATACAATTTCATGTTTTTGCAGTGTTTAATCTACCGTAATGTTTTGTTTTGTCCACATACATAATCAAAATCAGTAAAGAACACAGATCAGTAGCACAGTGGTGGAGGAGTGATGCTGTGGACCAGAAACCTTTACATATCCAAGAGCTCAACTTGGTTTAAAGTCTTTTAAAAATAAAGAATTTGCCCCCAATATGTTTTTATCTTTGTTTAATAAAAATTATCGAAATGATTTTTTTAAGATTAGAAGCTACTAAAGACCAGATGAGCTAAATTGTGTCCTGACACCAAAAACTTTTACATTTAAAAGTCTTTCTCCAGCTCTGCTCTCCGTTGGGCCCAGATTGTCTCAGTTCTCATCGCAGCAGTTGGTTTTGGCTTTAATTCCCAGATTCCTGTCAGTTTATCTGAAGCTTTTTTTCCTCATATTGATGCGTTTTGTCCTTTTTCTCACCTGGCCTCTCCCATAGATGCCGCTCACTGCAGACTCTGAGTTAACGACTTCACGCCCTTTCGGCGTGGAATCACTCTCGGTGCGATAAAGTCTGCATGTATGCACGCCTTACGCCCCCCCATCCGGCCGTATTGTGCTAATGTGTGCTGGTTAAGTAGTGCAAGACTAGAAAAAGACTCTTATCCATATGCCTGAGAGCCGGGAGTCGGCGTTGATCTCTCCCCAGATGGAGGCCTCTGCCTCCCTGCCCATCCTCGGCGGAGCCATAGAGCAGGTGGCAATGAGGATCAATGGGCCTCCACCATTACCTCCTCTCCACTTCGCGTCTCCAGTGGCGTTTCCAGCGGGGGGCCCGCGGGGGCGGGCGCCGCGTCTCGCCAGAAGAAATTGGGACGTTTCCATTAGTGTAATTGCTGGGGTATAGTTCTATATTATTGCCGTGATCACCGCTGTGGCTTGGTAATGATGGACCTCCCGTGACCCCGTGTGAAGCTGGTGGGTGTTATGTCTCCCCCGTCGACGCCCATCGAGGCTGCGGCGGGCGTAGGCGGCCGGTCCGACGTTACGCCGAGGAGAAAACAGGCGGATCAACAACCAAAGGAAGGAAAAAACAGACGACGGTCATCAAATATCTTTATTCCTGAGCTCAGAAGGAAACTCCCGTCTGAACGCTGCAAAAAGTATCTTTGGTTTAGTTTCTAGCACAAATAGCAACAGAACCAACTTACATGTAATTTTTCAGCAAGAAATGGGAGCTTTTTAAAGTTAATAATTCCTTAATATTAATGAAAAATACTATTTCCAAATAAATAATCCCCAACATAGCAAAAGTGCAAAACCTTATAAAGTATTTTTGTCCAATTTCTAATTCAAATAACTTAAAAGTAACTTTGAACAAGACATAGGAGCCGGACTTGATTCAATAATTCATTAATATTAATGAAAACGTACCAGTTCCACTGACTGATTAATCCAGTTATAATCTGAGAAAAATCTCTTCTTATAAGTAAAATCATTTGTGGAACTTTTTCACAAATATTAAAGAATTATTGAGCTAAAATAAACTCCAATATCTTCTTGAAAAGTTACTTGTTTTGTCTTACTTCAACTGAGCTGAGATATTTAAAGCAGAAAATAGACAAAAATACTTTGTAAAGTTTTGTGTTTTTGCAATGTAAAGCAGGAGATTAAGTGAAATAATCTGCCAGTGGAACAAATACTTTTTCTATAAATATCAAGGAATAATTGATTTAAAACTCCTGTCTCAAAAGTTACTTGTTTGTTAGTTTACTGAGTTTATCGCAGTACAAACTAGACCAAAAATACTCGGTAATATTTGATGTTTTTGCAGTGAAGTTGGTTTGCACAGCTAAAACAAAACGCCGCTGATTTGCAGTAATTAGCGGTGAGAAATGTTTGTGTAATCATGATGTAATAAAAATGGTTGGACAGAGTTTTTCCAGCCTTGTCCGATGTAGCTCCTGGTCTCACTAACTGGTAATTACTTCCCAACATCCCCCTCTTACTCTGACTTTGTTCAGAGGGAAATGAGGGCGAGTTCTGCTCATTTCAAGGCAATGCGATTGGATATTATTCCTGGTACAGTAGGAGGTTTGCTCCTCCATCGGCGATTACACGAGACGTCTTCCATCAGCGAGCAGATGAGGTGAGGAATATAATGAATTCATTTACCCTCCAACGCTCTGCCTTTCTTCCTTCTGTTTATTATATCCCATTTGCATACGGATCGGAAAATTCAAAAAGCTCAGCGCTGGACTAATCGGCTCTGAATATTTCACGGCGGACCTGTAGCTCTCCCTACAGGTCAGCACATAAAAGCTGCTTCCTGTTTGTGGATTTGCTTTCAAACAGCCAAACTGTTCCTGATTACCTCGCCTCTTATTCCATGGAAAGGGGAAAATCCTTGACCAGGATTCCTTGGTTGCTTTTTTACATGTTTTTACAGGTGTGGGTATTGATCTTTTGCCTTTGCTGCAGGGAAGTGTGTTCACTTAAAAGGCCTGCCAATGTAGCAGAGCTTATTAAACAAATAGGCCGGAGAACAAGGCCACAATCGCTTTGAATCATGAAGGAGGCTGCCTGTCTTAAAGCACCGCTGTATCAAATATGAAACGCTCTGCTAACAAGGTGTGTAATCTATTTCTAATCAGATCATATTTTATGAAACAAGGAGAAGCTTGAACCTAAGTAAGAGAGAAAGATGGAGATTCAGAGGCGGGGCGGGGCCGGCTTGTATTTTGAGATTGGATGTGACGGCCAGGGACCATGACTTGATTTTACATGCATGGCTCTATAATGAAGCCATGCCAAATGGTCAGTAATGGTTAAGTTTAGGGGGAGCCGGAGCCTGGCTGTAATGGGAGGCTAATTCGGGGCCCTTGCCGCCTTGACAGGCTGCAGAGCACAGCTGGAATATGGAGAAGGATGGAAGCTGGAGGCTCTGGGGCTGCAGCAAAGGTCTGTATTTGTCTGCAAATTGCCAGTTTGCCTGAGGATATAACAGGGTCAAGTGTAGCGTAGCATATTTTGTGTTCACAGACTGTTGCAGATATAAATACAATCTAGAAAGCGTCTCAGTCAGACACAGAGGCCAGCTAACTCCCTCAAATCAAGTGTTGTGCGGGAGTGACTTCATGTTGTCATTGCCATTCAGGCCATGATCCTTTTTATATATATCTTTATGCTGGCCGGGTTCATAGGCGAGTGTTTTCAATCTCTTCTTTTTTTTTCCTTCTTGTGCCATAAATTGTTTCAGATCCGGTGACACTGGGCCTGGTTATGAATACATGAATAGAAATATAGACTCTTCTCAGACCCCAGGTTGAGCCTCTGGTCACAGAAAGTAATGGAGAAAAGCATTTTTTAATGTTTGTGGAGAAAAAAGATCAGATGCAGCTTTAATTATTGTTTCACTCTGAACTGGGATGTTCCCACTGGTGGACAACTGGTTTCTGTTTGGAAGTGGAATAACCACACATCTGGGATTTGTAAAGATTAATCTGAATAACTTTAATGTTTGAGACATTTTATCATACAGAACTGAATAAAAATGTGGGGACAAACTGTCACAGCCACCCTAAAGCACAGCAGCGGCAGCATGGTGCTTGGATCTTTTCTAGACCTGTTCACTTAGAAGTCAAATTGTTCATTACACCAACCTAAAAATCTTTTTCATTTATTGTTTTTTGTTGTATTTCTAGCAGCTGGTCACAAAGCTTTGAGTCTTTATATTTTTAATTAGAATTGCAAAATATTTTTTTTAACTTTTGTTTACCTGGTTTTTACTAAAGAATAATATAATAAAAAGCAAATACCTGGATGAACACTTAGTTTTCATCCAGGTTTTTTCATTTCACGTTTTCATTTAGTCTTTTTCAGAGGGTTTTTGTTATTAAATCACTTCCTGAACTGAAAAATTAAATCAACCGTGATCAAATATCGCAAATATTTTTTTTAAATTTGCAACTTTCAGGAAATATTTCTGTCAACAATGACCTATTTGTCTTGATTCATAGACTTTTTAAAACTCAAATCTGTTCATTTTTAGTCAAAATTGAGACATAAAACCAGTGAAAAGAGCCAACCCAGTGTTAATCTTTGTCTGAAATACTTAAAATAGAGAAATAGAAACAAAATGCTGATTTAGTAAATCTGTTCCAGTTGAAGCTGGATGGCCAGCCTCAGCTTTTGACCAACAGTTGGCAGATTGTCTGTGTTTATATAACTTTTAAGCTTGTTTCTTTAAGTGTTAAAACCACTAAGTCCATGTTTCATGTATAAGTTATATGAAAAGCTCTCTGCCTGTCTGGCAATTTATTCTACAAGTCCTGACTTTTATCTTTTATGATATTGCGAAAGAGTCTGAAAGTATGAAGGCTTCTCCATCCTGAAGACCTAATTCGATAATCTGGACATACTAATGCGGAATTGAAAAAAATATATATATATTATTTGAGCCTGTATAATCTGAGAGAAAATCCAACATATATTCAAACTTTTGCTGGTAATTTGTTCATTTTGAATCAAATCCAGGTCATTTCGCCTGGGGAAAAAAATCAAATAAGTTGATAAAAGGCAGAAATGAACGATGCTTGAGATTTGATTTTATGGGAGTTGGAAGATAAATGTTGTCCGGAGTGACACCTAGTGGCAAACCTGCAGATTACAACTTAATTTTTTTGCGAGTTCAGAAAAATTTCTTCAGTAACAAAGTTTGGTTGGTTGCATCACACATCATTTACTCCACAAAATCATTATTTTGAAGCCGTCCTGCATTCAGAGCATGAACAGTTTTATATTCCCGGCTACATCCAGGAACACCAAATGTCAGCACACATTGCTAAAGTAAATGCTTAATTTGCTTCTTAAATGTAAAGATCAGTTGTTCCCCTACATGTAAGGAAGAAAATAACGTAAATTAGACTCTTCTCCTCTGTTCCAGTTGATATGTATGAATAAGATTACAGAAATCAATCTCTGCAGCACAAAAAGAAGCGGCGCTACACAAAAGAGTCAGAGACAATAATGCAAATTGCAACATTTAGTTTTTAATGGTGCTCTGGTGGAGACTACAGCTTCACATTGTTCAGCCCTGATAATGCATCCTGGGCCCCTCTGCTGCTGCCAGCACCGTGGTGATGAGGGGAAAACGAGAGGAGGAGGAGGAGGAAGAGGAGAAAGGAGGAAGGATGCCTGCGTCTTTAAAAGGTAGATGGAGTGAGGGAGCGGGGCGGACGGGTGGCTGGCAGGATTGTGCTGACGGCAGGGCTTTGGTTCAGAGCATGCCCATTAGAGGGAGCCATAAATCCTGGGCTCTCTGGGCCGGGCTGTGTCAGCAGTCCACTGAATGAATTGATTTTAAACGCCACTGGAAAAAAAGAGAAAGTGCAAGAGAGAGAGAGAGAGAGAGGGAGAAATGGGAGGGAGAGTGACTATTTAATTCACCCTCCGCCAGAAGCCCACAACCCGTTCCACCCCGCTTCTCAATTCAGGACTGTCGCTGAAAAGGGGGAGGAGAGAAGTCTAGAAACACTGAAACTGTCACCCACAACAGGCCCAGGGCTACACGGCCCCACGCCTTTGATTTAAACAGGACGGAAACACACAAACCAAATACATAATCTCAGATTCCATACAGCATTTGTTCTTCCACCGCTCTAATTTTTCCTCTCAGCCCCTCTCTTTTTTTATATCTCCACAAGAGAAATGCACACCCCACAAACAACACACACCAAACACCCACCACAAACACCCCCACCCCCACCACCCAAACACCCCACCCCCCCCCCCCCGGGGGGGGGGGGGGGCGTGAGTCGCAGCTGCATTTGAAATTCAAATGTGTTGGATTTTGAAATTGATGTATGTGTTTATTCATTTACGAGCAGCATCCATGTGTGCATGCATTTATATATTATCAGCAGCAATGAAACGCTGCAGAGAGGGTCTCGTTGCCCATCTTTCTCCTCCATGTGCCCCTCGTCTTTTGTCTCCTCCAAGCTGCGGTTGCTGTTTTTCTTCTGCGTCGCGAGAAATATGTCAGCGAAGACGCGCGCCGTAAATTGCACACGAGGGCCGACGTCGCCGTGTCGCCCCGTTTTATATGTCAACACATTTACCATGTGTGCAAACTTTTAAACGCAAACCTTGCCAGGCGTCCGTCTGGGCAGACCTGTTGGAGTCGGCAGGCGTGATGGCGGCGCAGCGGCGGCGTGCAGGCAGGTGTCACCCTGCAAGAGAAGGAGAAGCTGCTGCAGCTCCAATCAATATCATTATATTAATAAATATGCAAAACTCCTCTGAGATAATAATCACTTTGAAGTTGACCCTGTGCCACCTAAATTAAGGGATATTTTTGATCATTAAGCACAAGTAATGAATTAGGAGTGCAAGTTGTCAAGGATTTATTACACTTCCTCTGCCTGAGTGCTCCAGAGGAAGCAGCGCACTTAATTTAACCAACTTTCACATGCAAACGGTTTTTTTTCTGTTTTTTTGTTGTTTTTTCGGGGGTTTTGGAGAAAAACTTGACAACAAACCAGACGGATGAAGGCAACAGCTAATCCTTTTAGATCTCATTAAATGAAATTTATCCTCTCGCTTTAGGTGGTCGATTGATGTTCTAAACTTTAATTTATCTCTTATTTTATTCACAATTGTATCGGCCTTCCTTGGGACCTGTAATTCTCAAAGTTAGGGAGAGAAAAAAGACGTTAACTTTCATCCATGTCAGAAAAGGAAACTGTTATTGTTGAACTTAAGGAAAAGGTTCCCAAACTATTTAATCGGGGGAGTCAAAGTGTGGCTTGTGACGGCTGCACTAATTATGTTCTGAACATTTCATGTTTGGTACAACACAAAGTGCCCGTCTTCTCATGTCATACACTAATAAAAAGTGATTTTTATTTGTAATTAACTAATAAAAATCATGTTTTTATTGCTGATTAACAGACTAAATCTTTTCAGATTTCTTTCTTTCATTCTTTCCTTCCTCCTTTCTTTTTTCTTTCCTTCCTTCTTCCTTTCTTTTTTCTTTCTTTCTTTCTTTGTTTCTTTCTTCCATGAAGAAAAACATGTTAAACTGATTTTAAACTACAATGATTTACATATTGATATGTACGATACGATAAAACTGGTATTTAAATATTCCATGCTTAGTTTATGGTTGATGGATGGATGTTCATTGACTTAATGCTCCAGTTCAGTAAGAAGAACTTAAACAAAACCTTCAATGATCCAGACAAAAAGTAAATATTTTCCATTTCAACACTGATCCAGTCTGAGTTTTAACCAGGTTTGACTTGCAGCTTGTTAAACTGTAATGCAGTTTAACTTTTTTCTTTTTGCTTCAGTTGCTTGTGCCCCTAAATCAACTTACTTTTTAAGATATTTGTATGTACAGTGTATGATTTTATGGCTCGAGTTGATGTTGATGTTTTGGTAAAGTCTGGCGAATTAGAAAATGATAAAAAGGGATTTATTGACGTTGTCATTTCAATGCTGAGGGTGCTTAGAAATTTCTGCTGCTCTTCAGATTTAAGGAGACTGAATTCGGACTGGAGGTGTGGGACGGTTGTCATGGTTACAGCAGAGACAGTAGTTTCGTGAGGGAAATTAATTTTCCGCAGGTTTAAGATCAAACTGTTGAATTTTTGTTTTCAAAACTTCCACAAAATATAAACTTACAATAGTTACCAAGAGTCTGTGATATATTGTCAGAAGTTCAATAATACGGCTATTCCATTGTGCACAACTTTTTATTTTGTAATTTATTGCAAATTCTTCAAAACGTTTGCGGTCCAGGAAAATCAACAAAGTAATAAAAATGTAGACTTTATTCATGGTCAAAATAAGGAGAAGAAAAGCACCTTAACCAAATTTAATACACAAGTAGACAATTAAGAGATGATGATTAATGTGTTAACTAAATCGTTACAGACATAAAAAACACTTACTGTTTATAAAATAAAGTTCAACCATTTCAAATTCCAGTGTTTTTCATATTGTGAGCTTATATGTGAGTTTGTTATGACTGATACACAACAACAGTGTCTTCAGTCAGAGGCTTTTTCAGAGTTGCTGTGACACTGACCTCTACAGGAAATCCTTCCTGCTCACAGCCATGAACATCATCAACTCTTTGAAGAAACCTGAATTAATTTCCCTTTGGGATGAATGAAGTACTCTTGAATTGAATTTTAGAGGTGTACTTATTTTTATTATTATTATTATTATTATTATTATTATTATTATTATTATTATTATTATTAATAATAATAATAATAATAATAATGACACAGGAGTTAATTTCTTAAACACAATGTTCTAGAACTAGTAAAGTCCAGATCTGTTATCTAATTAAAACCTTGATTGACTTGGGATGTACTTTCTTTTTACAATGGCTGTTTATTGAACAGAGCAGTCAGGACTGACTTAATATTAGAACAAGCGAGTAAATTATAACATTTAAGAAAGACTTACTTTAATACAGAGATATAACTAAGATGAAACAGGCAACAAAACACACCTAGTGATAATAAAAATGGAGGTAAATACACAGACCAATATTTGTTTTTGTATATCTAGTGGTTGTCTTGACAACGGTTTGTTGTTGTGTCCTCATCTGACTTTTTTAGCATCTGCCATAAGAACATTTGATCACCAGTCGTAGCCGATAAAAACCCAGATTAAACATTTATTCACAAATAAGATGAGAAACAGAATTTATTGGACTTACTTTGGTTTTTAAAGTGGGATCCTTAAGATTCTCCCTAATTTGGAAACATTAAAAGTTTCACCAGATCGTCTCGGTGATACAGGAAATGCGTGTTGATGCCTGTTGATGTTGATCTGAGCGCGGTTTGGATCAAAGCGGGTCGGAAATCTGTTGATTCTGCCGGTTCTGCCCGTCCTTCCGAAGCGTTTTACGACGAGCTGCGAAAGCCGTGACACATGTGGGATGTTGCTTCCACTGACCTACTTAACGTCACAGTTTGTTTCACTCAGCCGTCGTCGACATCTGAGCCCTTTTGTTTGTTCAGTTTGTTCACTGCAAAAACACAAAACCTTACCAAGTAGGTTTTACTGTAAATATCTTAGTTCACTTGAAATAAGACAAAATGATCTGAAAAACCAGCAGATTATTTTGCACTTAAAACTTTGGAAAATGTGTTGTTAGAAGTGAAATAATCTACCACTTTTTAAAATAAATGTTGTGGTATTATTGACTTAAAACAAGCTTTAGTATCTGGCTAAATACTTATGTACAAGTTAGTTTTGTTTAAATTATTTCAAGATATTTGCGTTTAACCAAAAACATTTAGTAAGATTTTGTGTTTTTACATTGTATTCAATTATACTGTGAAAACAGATTGACTTTTGTGTTTAACTGCTTCAATGGAAAATCACAAAATCTTAAATACTTTTGGTTTTGTTTTTAGTGAATAAATCTTAGTAAACTTGGAATAGGACAAAACTAGTTTGCAAGCAGCTTTTCACCAAAAACATGAGTCGATAATTTCTTCATGATGATAAAAAGTGAAATAAACAAAGCAGGTTTTAGCCCCTGCGATCACCTGTGGGCCATATTCCCGAGTGGTGGGCTGTGCTGGTGGGAGCGGGGCGGTTCTGGAGCGGGCGGCGTCCTCTCTGCCTCATTACGCTGTTTAAAGAGCCGGCGCCTCGGAATCACCTGCCCAGCTCCGCGCCTCAAACCGGCTCAGCCACCAGGGATCATACATCAACTTCTCCATCAGTCTCCCGGCTTCACTTTTTCTCTATTCCGGCTGCAGACGCACGCGGGTCTCACATGCAACCCACACAGAGCGCATGTGGGAAACGGACGGCTGCGCTCGCTGAATACTGATGTCACAACGCCGGCTACAACTGCAATGATAAATTAATCAGGAAGCAGCCTGGTGTTGTTATATATGTGATCATGAAGTTAATTGAATGCTTCTGGTGGACTTGGAGCATCAGAAGCCCAGTGTGGGGCCTCAGCATTCCTAACATATAGCTTCTATATGTAAAATCTCCGCTTGCTCATGCCTAATTACCCACAGGCTAAGGCATGAGGAGGACCCGCTGTGTATTACTATAAAGATTGGGAGGATATTTCACTTTGAAAAATGGTGAAGCACACAGGACTAAGGGTTTGATTACAAGGAGTGGGGCACACAGCCTCTACATCTTCCTTCCCTCATTTCAATTATGGCTGACTGGAGGCGCGGTGCTGCCACCGTCCTCAAATAAAACTAAAATATGATAAAGCTGAAATATCAGCCCGGGACTGCTGCAAGCCCGCAGCAATGTAAGGCGCTGATACTCGCCACGTAATTACTACATTTGCCAATATTTTTTTGACGGGGGTTGGGGTGGAGGCGGGTGGAGGTGGGGGGTTTGGTGGGGGGGTTCATTGTGGATATGAATGTAAGAAAGGTGGGTGAGGGGCGTTGATGACATGATAAAAAGCACATTTCATTTCTTCCTTCCCTGTGGACGACCAGCAGAGGCGGCGCTCCTGCCTGTGAAGGTGTGGAGTTATTTTTACATCCTGAGATCATCGCTCACGTGAAGATGCATGAGTGAGACGATCCGCCGCCACAGCGGCCCGAGAAAAACACGCGTCACGACTCATCACTCAGCAGACGCTTTGTGTTTGCTTGATTTAAATCAGCAGTTTGCTGTTATTATGATTTAATACAAGTGTTTGTCCAAACTACACTTTCTCTAAAGAGAAACAGCAACAGTCTGTGGATATTTATAATGTCATTATAGTAATAAGTAATTTTACTCTAGTTTATAATGCAAATGTCTTTGTCAAGTTAAAATACGACAAAACTAACTCATCCAAGATATTGGAGTCTGTTTTAAGTCAGTAATTCCTTCATATTTATTAAAATGTACTAGTTCCAGTGGTAGATTATAAAAATGTGAAAAATATTGTATGATACCTGAAATAATTGTCAGTGGAATCAGCCCTGTTTCATCAATATTAAGGAATCGTTGACGAGCTGCTATGTATTCCTGAAAAATTACTTGTAAATTACTTTTGTCTTATTGTAAGCGGACTAAGATCTTTGCACTAGAAACCAGATCAAAAGTCTTAGTAGCATTTTGTGTTTTTTTGCAGTGAACACTTCCAAGAAAAAAACTATGTTTTCCTCTCTGTTCTTCTTTTCTGCATTGAATTTTTTTTTTTTTTTAAATCTTGTGCAGTTTGTACCCAAACATTTTGCAGCGTTATGGTTCCCTCCAACCCCACGAAGTTGTTAAACAGAGTCCGACCTGTGGTGACGTAAACCCGGCCAGTTTTGTGGTGTTACATCCCGTTTTCTCCTGTAAACGGAGGGAAGACACAGAATCACGGCGGCTCGCTCTTTATTCAGCTCATGTTTGCCCTTTTAAACGGCGGCCCTGCTGACCCACTGCAGATGGGGGGTGATGTGCGGCGCGGCTGCTTTCCCACCATGACGCCCCTCAACAAGGTTAGCCTGGTTGCGCCGTGGCCCCAGCTGGTTGCGCCGTGGCCCCAGCGGTCCGGCTGCTATTAGCGGTCCGGCTGCTGTTAGAGGTCTGGATGCTCGCCACGTCACCGGCGCCACCCGGGGGTCAACGCGCCTCTCATTCCGGCTTTGTGAGGAAATCCCAGCCAGAACGCCGCAGCGCCTCGCAACACGCCGGCTGCATTCCAATGCATACGTATTTACAGAGGATAAACAGCAGCTGTAATTTATTTTAGCACTTTTTTTCTCATGCGTTATTTGCTCAGGGAATAGACCAGCACTGGTATTCAAAGCTGCATCTTACAACATAAACATTTCAACAATTAATTTCAGCCAAAGCTCATATTTATGATTCATGTGATTTGGGAGCTGACATGCTGGCTCTCTGCAGAGTCATGCTTGTTTATTCTTTTTATAAATCTTCTGTTAAAGCGGAGCAAAGTAAAAACACCAGCGTGCCTCATGAGTAACATTATTAGTTTGCAGGAGAAATTAAAGCCGAGCTTTTTCCACGTTTTGAAACGGAATCAAACGCATTTGAACTTTCAGAGGATAATCAGGACTTTCACTTTAGACGGGGTTTATACAGGTGCTTGAAATCCTTGAAAATGCTTGAATATCAGTTTGGTGTTTCCAAAGTGTTTGATTTCTGTCCAAGATCCTTCAAAGTGCTTGATATTCAAACTGTGCAGCTTAAAGAAAAATCTAATGTTTGAGATTATTTTACAGTTTAAAGCAAATATTTTCATGCAGTTGAGAAAGAGACATTTTTCTGAAATTAAATCAGACTAAACTTTTTATGTTTCAGGTCAGTTATAGTTACCAAAATGATTTCTATTAGCTGTAAACCAGAAAAGTTTGAACATTTTTAGGGATTTTTTGTAACTTTCTTTATAGATTATGTTTAAGCTTTTATTTGAGCAAAAAGTCATTTACCTCAACAAAATGTATTTGGATTGTTTCAGTGTGAGGATTATTTATTACTCCTAATATCTTAAAAACATATTCAGTGGTTTAATTAAAATAAAAGTTATTAAAATTGGAGGATATTTTGTTAAATTATTATTTTGTTCTTGGACCAGTCAGGTGTGACATTTGAAAACATTAAAGTTTTGTTAGATTTTAGTTCACCAAGAAGAATACCACAAGACATTCTTATTAACAGCAATAAATATCACATAATAACCAACCAAATGTGCAGTTTTTATCTCCTGCTGGAAAAGTTTGAAAAGTTACCTTGAAAATGCTTGAAAGTGCTTGAATTTTCCTGAACCCTGTTTAAAGTAAGCGATGCGCTCTCATTAAACTGAAGTCTCCTTTTGCCTGGGTTTACCACTCACTATTTTTACGTGACGTTCTTTCTGTTTTCCCGGATGCCGAAGCTTTTCAAAGAGGAGGAGAAAATGTTTTGCAGAGGGAAGAGCTTCTGCAGCAAAAGCCAGAACCGTTCCAACCTCCCTCCATCCTCCCCACCTTCACTCGTCACAGTGTGGGGGATTCAATCAAAAGCCTGACCTGTGACCTGTTCTCCGGGAAACAAACAGCCAGCAGAGTCTCCCCAGACCAAAGCCATCAGAGGAGGGCGGCTTGTGCGCCGGCCAAACCGTGGCACCTCTCTGAAAGCCTCCATCATAGAAAAATTGTGAGTTGTCGCAGTGGAAAGTGACTAGCATGGTGGTACATTGATACATTGATGCAGTGAGCTCCTTGGACAGTGCAGTAAAAGTGCTGAGGTTGAAATTAAGCTGTTATCTCTCGCATGTATCACCAGGGAGGCGAGGAGCAGCGGAGCAGAGCCTGTTTGCTTTACTGTTATTGCCTCAGCGTGTCCATCCTCATCTGACTCGCCTCATGTTCCGACATTTTAAATCCAACACTGCATTTGTTCACCTTTTGTGTTTAGAAATAATCTCTTCAGCCGTAGAAAAACAATCTTCACGTTTTTTCAATCTATCGAAAAGGGAAGTCATTAAAGACTCAGCGTGAAGCAAATATAACATCTTCAACATAATTACCATAAGCACACATGACTGAGGAAACTCATATCATTACACACAGATTCTTTGTTCTTAAATACATGCAAAATTGTAGGTTTTTAGGACAGGATGGAATAAAATATTCAGATTGACCACAATTATAACAGATTCATTTTAAAGCAGAAACACAAAAGTATTTTAATCTGAATTCTTGTGAAAATATCTTTGTATGCTTGAAGTACGTTAAACTAAGTTACTCTTACCTTACCTAAGCGAATAATTACTTAGTATTTATGAAAAAGTTGTAGCTCCACTGGCAGATTATTTTATTTACAACATGAGAAAAAATTCTCCCAGTGTCATTTTTTAATCAATATTAAGCGATGATTTAGTTATTCTGTCTTGCTGAAATGTAACTTGTACGTTAGTCTTGTCTATTGTTAAATAAACGTAGATATTTGCACTGGAAACTAGACAAAAAAATCATGGTAGGATTTTGTGTTTTTGCAGAACATATATTACTAAACAAACAAAGTAATTACAAATAATAGCCAACATGCTAGTTTTTATTGCCGGTCCACATTCTTAGTGGAATAAGACATCAAACATGTTTGAAATGTATTTATTTTTTTGAAAATTTGACCTTTAAAAAACCAGCAGATGTTTTATCACTGTTGTTATTTTGTCCAATTGTTTCTAAAAGCAGGATTTTCGTCAACTTACTGATTTTGGACACAATGCCAAGGTGGAAAGACTTCAGCAATGACCTTAGAGCAGCAACTGTTACAGTCCATCAGTCTGTGAAGGTTGAAAGCTCTTCATTTAGAGTCAATATGTATGAATAGAAAATGACCCAAGCGCTTCATTTCAAACTGCAGATTTAGAAGGTTAAAGGCTAAAGTTCATGGTGGAGACATTTGAAAAGCACCAGGCAAGTCTGAGTTGTTGTGAATAAAAAGAAAACAGCAGGTGAGTTGGGTTGGAAGAAGATCATTTGACAGTAAATATAGATTTAGGGCAGCACATCTGTGGATCAGGACCAACGCCTCACCGGCCGTCAGGATCACATAATATAAGACTAGATCCGACATTGGCTGCTCTGGCGCAGGAAATACGGCGGCCATCTTGGAGCGGTAGTCCTTCCTACTTTGCTCAACCAAAACAGCAGAAGATGCCTCAGCACTGAGGGATATTGTTGTTCTGATCGATGGATTATTGATGTGAGGCTCCACAGACAACATTTCACAAGTAAGATGGACATATTATTGTGTATAAATTGAG